>JAFNEN010000103.1:512500-535000 GCA_019343175.1 Oedothorax gibbosus
AGGGTTAAACCCTATCCGGGCCAGTAGGGGAGACTAGTCCAGGTGGTGATCAAAGGGGTACGTAGAGGTACGTCAGACTCCACGCAACTGAATGAATCATATTGTGACCCACATACGGAACCCCCCTTTCCCCCCCCCCCAGTAGTAACAAAGGGGTAGAGAAACGGTCCGGTATCGGGCAAATGTAGTTCATGTCTGATGGAAAAAATGCTGTAGGGAAACTATGCCACGTTTTAACCGCAATTTCCGTGGCGTTTTTTAGTTCTCAAAAGAATTTTTGGGATATTAATGGCAGACTCTCAGATTCAGATTTGGTCATTACAGATGGGTTTGTCGTTTGTGGCTTTTGAATTGAATTGATTTTGGTGATAGGGACTGAGAGATGTAATTAGAGTAGTCGATATGGAGTATATGTAACTTAGTAGACAAAGGCCCGATGTCTTATGCTAGAACATTTTACATAAGCTCTTTATAGGTTAAGCTGCATATTTTATTTTGAAAATATTGTTTGCTATTGTTTTAAAGTAAATGCAATAGATACAAATAAATGATCTCATATTTGTTTTATTTTCGAAAAAAAAACATAAAAAATTTTGTTGTGTTTTTTATGCTTCAAAAATGTGCATTTTTCGTTTGAAATGCTTGAATTTGCATAAAAGTTTATAGGTAATATTTTAATTCACTATAACTCTTTAAAAAATTGTTATTTACAATATATATGTTTATTATTATATTTACATTTGACAATATTTTTATACAAACTATTGTACATTATAAGGAATTTTAAAGAATTTTACAAAAATTAATAACTTACTCTATATATTAAATTGGAGTTAGTTAAAAAAATAAACTTATTTTACTTCATAAAAAAAGAAATTATGTTGGCAAAGAAAATTTTACATTTCAATTCATTTTTTTTTCTAATTTTCCCTCAAAACAAACGCACTCTTAGAAAATACTATGGTATCTCCATGGAAGCACATCGCGCGGCTACTCATTTAATTTGAAGTTTTGTGATTTATTTATAAAATATACACACATAAAACACACAGACTGTTCCCAATAAAAATAAACAACTTCAGGCTTCGCTTTGAAGGCAAAGCGACCCTTTGGATTTTGGCCAGTTTCTATGAAAAGAGTACTTTTGAAATGAGCGCCCTATTCAAAAGTTTATATTCAAATACGATGGATCATTTCTTGTTTCGCAGTCAAATTTGTCATTTAAATTTATAGCTTCAGTTTGTTTTATGCATTTGCATTTTCCAGAAAATGCAAAATATTTGCATCGTTTCATTTTTAGTACTTCATAAACGAACTGTAGAGCCCATTTTGAGCAGGCAATAACTTCGGAAGCCTGGAAATTAGCCCAGTATTAACTTTTTATTTCTTTTGTCGCACTCAACATTTTATATTTATTCCAGTTATTTTTATCCATTCAACCACTTGGATATTAACGCTCGACAAGAGGCCTTGAAATATTTTGCATCACCGATTGACTTTTTTTTGGCTAGTTAGTCATTATGGTGTACTTAAAATCTATATTTCTTTATTGCGTCAATACTGACGTGAATTGAATCGAAATTCAGATCTGTCATCATCAACAAAAATCTATTTGCATTCGGGTAAATCATTTGACCAGTACAAACAACAATTTGTTTTTTTATATAGTTAGAAAATGTATACATTAACCAGTGACTTAAAAAAAAATTGTTGCAGTTATTATCAATATATATTTTTATTATGTTTCCTAAAACTGTTGTTTGTTACAATTGTTTAAATTTTAAAAAAAGGGAAATTTTCTGTTAGGAATGGAAAGTCTCTAATTGGATTTGTACACAAACTCAATGTCGATAGATAAAAAAAGGTTTTTTCTAATAATTTTCCGCATTATATACCAAGTTTAGTGAATTAATTGCGTAATAACGGCATACTGGTAATATATTTTGATTGTGGCCCATATTTCTTTATGAGGAAAATATGACTCAAATATTTTCTTCACACATAAGGTATATAATGGCTAACCACGTTTTAGGCCTGACCATTTTTTCCAGCAATACACAGATTTTAAAATATTAAAAAAAATGAATTAAAAATTTAGTATCAAGGAGTTTTCGAAATTATTGCTTCAAATTAAATTAAAAAACTAAAAATAAATTCATTATTGAGTATAATAACTGTATTTAAATAGCATTTAGGGATACATAATAATATTTTTCGTGTGTCCCAAGGGTAACTTCAAGTCAACCAACTATTCAGTGAAAAAAAGTTGACACTTGTGCTAGTATTCTGGACCGTCAGAGAGCAATTGGAAAATATTTTGGATTTGTTTGTTTTGAATGTAATAAAGGATGTAGGGTTTTACATTCTTATTCAATTATTTTATTTGGGAAACCTTAGAGCAATTTCTGAAACATTACAAAACATAAATTGAAAGTTGAATTATTATTATTATTAAGTAATTTGATTATTGTGAATTAAATAAAGTTATAAAAATTTCCATCAAAAAATGAATTTATTTAATTCATATTTATTACATTTTTCCAAAAAATTATTGTAAAGAAAAATAAATATTTTATCGATTTTATCTGCCAGTATATGAAAATTTCGAATTACTAAAAGTGCAGGATTGATTTCACTGTATGCTAATTTTCTTGAATTTTTCTGAACATTTAGAAACTTTTTTATTTTATTTTTTATTATTTGTGTTAAATGATTTTATAGCCCCTCATGAATCAAAATAATCATATAATTATAACACTTAGTTTCAGTATTAAATTGAAGTGTAAAATAAATTTTTACAGTAAAACCTAACCTTGTTTTTTACGATTAAATAAAATATAGATTATTGATTCGGATTTTTTATATTCTACCAAAATGGTAAAAACAATGAAAAATGATATTTGCCTTCTTTTAATCTGTATTTCCCTGAATAAACTAGAAAATACTTGTTCATATTTCATTACAATTATTCATTATTCATTATTCAATCATATTTCATTATTAAATAAATATACAAACTTATAAGAAGTTTACTTTGGTTTGCTTTATAGGAAAATTTATAATATTGATTTATAATTGTATAGATTAATAAAACTTTTTTCTTGTTCTGTTTTTACTTTACTGTACTGTAATTTGCTGGCATTTTTAAAACAAACTTATTATTATTTTTTATGTAAAATATTCTATGTTATTCTTTGAAATTAACATCAGTTGGCAACTATTTGTTAGTTATGTATGCGGATAAATTTTTTAAGAATGCCAAAGTTATATGAACGTGAAAAATTTCATATGTTATACTTTACCTGGAATCAATTTATTAAAAAAATATTAGATAATTTTTATTATTTTTATTTCATATTTAACCGTAATTATACCTCGAGGTTTTTGAATCCAATATTTAATTCTTAAACTGTTAAATTTAAGAATTTCTTTAATCATTTATTGAAAATGATTAAAACAAATAACGTCAAAAAAATTAACTATAAAAGTAACAAATCAGTTGACGCATTGAAATTTTTGTTTTTCATTCCTAATTAAGGCAACCTCGTTAAACAAATCCTAAAATTAATTCAAGGATTTCAGAAGTAAGAATGTTTTGAAGAGTCCTTTGTCAAGCACGTTTTATTCAAGTATTGGAGAATCGCGTGTCCCCTCCCCATAAACAACATAGATTCGTTAACTTGACAGAGATGTAAGGAATATTTAAGTTTATGGAGAATTTCGTATTTCGATCAACAACTTTTTTTTATGTAAACAAACCTTGTTAGTCATAAGTGCAATGGAATGTGAATAAGTTTGATTGATATCAATTAACGTCACGGTAGATGTCTTTTGGTCAAGGGCCTTGTGACTTTAAACCGAGGTCAAGTGTATATGCCTAAGCTTGCATATATTTTAACCTTCTAACAACATCGTACGTTTAGTACGGATTGCACAGATTGGATTCCACAGATTTAATGAACACGTTAGTCTCAGTGTACAGTTGTCACGGTCACCCACCTAAGTGGTTACCTGCAGCCTCGATGTATGAGATTGGAGTTTCGATAGGACCCGTCGCTAAAAACCAATGCTATTCGTTGGGCTTATCTAAGAAAATGATAGTTGTATTTTTAGCCCTCTTAAGATCTGAATTCCCGCAATCAAAATCATAAATATAATCGTCCACTATCGTACGTAAAGTATTCGGACACAACTCTAAAATATACCCTCCATCCCTAAAGAGGACTTATACCATGGCCTACTCAACTTAAAGGCTACTAAACTTTTTCTTGAGGTTATTGTTTCCAATTGTCGGCTATTCTGAAGAAAAAATACCAAACCTATTGTCTCACGACCGGCTATACTTTTCAGGTTCCAAACAGGTTTCGTTCTGTTTCGTCCTTAACAGCCGACAGCCCGAACCGGACAGAGTGTGACGTAACAGAGAGTGTAAACAGTAGAGTCGGCCGTGTTTATAACCGGTCGAGTGGTCCTTCATGTTTTAAAAAAATACTCTTAAATTAATATTTTAAAATAAATAGTTAAAAATGGAGTTGGAGTATTGTGTCAATCTAAAGAGGATGGTGAGTGTGACTTAACAGAGATCTTCGCCGGCCTAAACAGTAGAGTCGACCCAGCCGAGGGGTCCTTCATGAGTTTTAAACAACTTCTTAAATTAATATTTGAATACATTTTTTAAGTAAATAGTTGAAATTGGAGTTGGAGTATTGTGTCAATCTAAAGAGGATGGAGCGGTGCGTTGTTTTGCATCCATCCCGCGTGTTCCGATCCATTGGCCCTTTCATCTTACTCGGGAGGCGCAAGAGCGGAGCATCCTCCGATTGATCAACGTGGATCGGATGAAGAAGGGGCGTGGGGTGGGCGTGGGGGGGAGGCCAAGACGAGGCCAGGGATTGGACGAGAAACGTGAATTAATGACTTTAGGAAGGCCCCGAGAAATAAAACGTAGGCTCGCGATTGGATGTTCTGGAGCATCGAAGAAAAGAACTTCGCAAAAAGAAGACAGAGCAAAACGTGTGCATGCTAATGGCCCTCGGTCCAAGTTGCGCGACTTTTATTTTCGACGATCGGTGACGTTTTCGGGATGACACAATTGTAACACGATTAGTTTATTGCAATAAAAATGGATTATAAAATATAATTTATAATGTTAGTCAAAAGAAATAAAATTGGAAGAAATACGTTTATTTTCTCCAAGTAACTACTAAACATTGGTTAGGTAAAACATCATGGCTTTATGTATAGATGCACATAACGAACTTGATTTTAGAAAATGTTAGTTAAATGTGTATCAAAGCGGTAAAACCCCATGTTAACGAAGCGAGCCCTTTCTTCTTTCGGTGCCCCTGCTACTAGTTTGTTAATTAAGCACACTGGAAAGAATTTCGTTGACATGTCCCAAAGAATCAAGGGGAGGGGGAGCAAAATTTGTTATTTCAGTTCGTTTGCCATCAAAAATTTTTCTTATCTGGACCCAGTTCGAATCCTGCTTCGTTTCATGTCTGAATAATGAGACTTGTTGGAGAAAATATGCCCTTGCCTAAAGGAATTTATTTGTATGAGGGCTTAATTGCAATGTTCCATGCACAAAGATGGAATTGAGCGACCCCCATCCCCCCAAGGTTTAAAATTTTGAGTTAGGACTCTATTTTGTGTGCATTTTGTTTTAGGGGTGCATTTTGTTGACGTGTCAGGCTAAATCAAAAAATTTAATCCTGTTAGTCCATACTAAGTGCGAAATTCTTTGTGCAAGTAGGATTTACCGAGGAAGCGCTAAAAGTCGCACTTTGAAGACTTACATAATGAAGTTATATTTTTACTAGGTACGGCAAACAATGGGAATTTTTACCAATTGTCAAATTATACAGATATCTATACATGTTTGTTTTGCCATTGAATTCGGATAATTTGTAAAGCAAAATATTTTTGCTGTTAAAAATTATAAATCAAATAATAATAATATCTTCAAAAAGTTTTAAGAAAATGTCTGAACCTCATGTCTGAGCCTCATGTCAAATTATAAATCAAATAATAATAATACCTTCAAAAAGTTTTAAGAAAATGTCTGAACCTCATGTCTGAGCCTCATGTCAAATTATAAATCAAATAATAATAATACCTTCAAAAAGTTTTAAGAAAATGTCTGAACTTCATGTCAAGGGGGAAGATGCATGTTTATATCATAAATAAAGGTTTTCAGATTTATGCAATTAAAGTTCAAGGCAAAAACATTCACGTTAATTAAAAAAATATAGAAGAAACTATAAATTATTTCTAGCATACTGCACATCAGCTAATTGCCATATTTGCTCAAAAATCAGTCTGCAAGCAAAAAACTTTTACTTCCATATCACTCTGTTTTTAGCATAAATTCTGGTGAAATGCTTTTCATGCACTGAAAATTAATTCTTATAAACTGTTAGTGTGTTATAAGTGTGCGTCGTGGATTCCATTACTTCGAAAGTGTATTAACTAAACCCTTCAAATATAGGAATTAATTGTTTAAATCCTTTATCTTTAGACCATAAAATAATTAAAACTGCAAATAAATTTTAAGACGGACATTTTATTTATTAAAGTGTTACAAAAATACTCCTCATGTTTGGTTGTAATATCAAATTTATTGTTTTACAAAGACTCCAAATTGTCAAGTTTTAAAAATATTTTATTTCTCTAATCCTTTAGCCCACACTTGTCGATTAAGAAAGGGGAAAAAGTTTTTGGCAAGTATTAAAAACTTCAGGCTAGAGAAAATCTGTAGTTATTATTTTTCAAAAGAAGATGCTTAGTTTCAACAGCATTTAATATTTTTTTAAGTAAAACTCAGACTTCGAGGTGCACATTTTGCGCGATTATCCTATAATCAATTATCATTTTGTTTATCGAGTTTATTGGGTGCTTTTTTTCAATTGTAATTATAAATTTGCGTTTCTTTTATATTTTGTGCTGTTAATATTTTTAATATTGGTCTAAAAAAAGCTTCGATACAAAATGCTATAGAATTAGTACTATAGCTAGATAACTTAAACAGAAAAAAAATCAAATTTTTATGTTGACAATATACTACTATAAGGTAAATATTGTAAACAATTCACAGGTGTCATTTAGAATTTTGAAAATTCTTATTATATTCAATAAATAAGCTGATTCATATGTCTCAGTTATGTATTGTTGAAATATATGTATTGTTGAAAAATATTTATATTGAATATTTCATGATAGTATATTTATAACTACTTCTTAATAATAGTTTATATAAAAATAGTTATGCCGTAGCCCCTTAGCCAGCCTTATATTTAGGGATAATCTTTTAGCAATGTAACTAATAGATATATTAGAAATCCCTGTGGCCGTTATTTTGCAACACGAACGCATATTTCAATTTTATCGCCTCTTAACATAGAAAAAGATTCACATTTCAGAACTTTTTGAAGCACACTAAACTTATTTTGCGATGCTTTATAACTCAAATGAAATCGAATGGAAATCTGAACAGAGCATTTCAATCAAAACCTCAAACCCTTTATCTCTTTAACTTAGAACAATTCTTGCTTTACCTAAGTTGGTTTCTTTACAAAAGGTTTTGGGTGCTTAAAATAATACAAGTAAGCTGAAAAGACCTTATAAACAGTATGGTAATGTACTCAAAATCCACTTGTTGTTTATTTTTGATGTAATCTTGTAGAAACAGAAACAAAACGCAGATTAACAAAGTCTTGTTTATTTTCTAGGAGGAAACAATGAAAGTTTTGTTATTTTGTAACAGAAATGTGATTCAGAACCTTATTTTGTAAATATTTTATATCAGTAAAACTTATCGAACTGTTTCCAATATAATTCTTAACCGTGTAATATCAGTAAAATTCAACCGATATACAACAGAAAGTTATTCTGCTTAATTTTTGAATTATAATTTTATAGATAATATTCTATTCTAATATCATTGTAAAACATTTTAAAATATTTAAACTAAAAATATGGATTCATAATTGTTAAGAATATAGAAATAAAGTTAAACACAAAGTAAAAGTTAACAAAGTTAAAGAAGTAACAAAGTTAAAAATAAACACAAAGCTTAATCCCTATAAAAAGTAATTTTTTTTTGGAAAAACAAATTATCTAAACCCAAAAAATGAACGATAATTAGATTTTCTTATATCTAACTACCTTATTAATATTTTGAATGTTCTCAGCAAAAAAATTTAGTAGTGTTTAAATATTTAGCCTGCTACTAACCAGTAGATTACAATTAACAAATCTAAAAGGAGTATATGTATCTACCCCATTAATAATTTGAATATTGTCAGCAAAAAAGTTTTTGAGTTGGTTTAATATTTAACCTGAACTTAACCATCATATAACAAATCACAAATTTAAAAACAGTCACCACAAGTGAAAGTTTCTCAATCACAAAGTTTACTCTTCGCAAAAAGTAATATCCTTTCCAAAGAACAAAGCTAAACCTTATATAATCTTTTCTAAGAACTCACATTATGCAATTTTTCATGTTATTACCAGCATCAGTTTTTTAATCAAACTCGAGATTAGCGTCGCGCTCTGACTAATTCCATAATCTGTGCATTGTTTTCATTTCATTGAACTCATTTTTCCATAGAGAAGTTGCATTTCATCTTCTGTAACTGTTACACCTGTACTGATGTCGCCTTTGAGCTTAAGCTTGCTCATCCGAAATGACACTGCTCTCAAAAATTATTAATTCCACCTGACAAGTACATGATAATTATGTGTGTCTATTAGTTCATTAAAATTTATTTATCCGCTTCGTTCTTTAGGATTCGCACAAAGCAGATATTTTTGTATTTGACTTTGTGGCGTTGTTTTAATCCGTCAGGATTTTCAAGAGTTGTCCTTGATGCAATTCAAATAAGTTATTATTTGATAGTTGAATATTTGCTGTGAGTTGTTTGAGTGTTGGTATATGTCTCATCGAATTTGTTGTTACATATGAAAATTAATAATCTAGAAAGACGTTTGGGAAGAAAAAGTTATGAAATACATCCTTTGATACGTAAAGGAACATTGTTTATTATTTAATTAAATATGGTTTGTTATACGAAATAATAGTATCGATATATAAAACTATATAATATAATATAACTTATTGATACATAGTTAAACTATTTTTACAATTCATTTAATAAACAAAGCAATATTCAAGGATGAATTTAAAATTGATATAAAAAAGACGTCATATTTTTTTTATTTTAAATAATTTTAAAGATTTTACATTGATTTTGGAATAAAATTTTATATATAAACAATTCTTTAAATAAGAATTAAGTAAATAGTAAATTTCTGTCGCATACTGGTTGAATTTTATTATTATTACAAGGTTAAGAAGTTGATATTGAAAACAGTTTAAAAAATTTTACTGATTTAAATTATTTATTTATAAAATCAACTGTCTATGTCTGATAAAAATCTAATTTAAAAAGTAACGTCATCACTAATATCACTACTTTTTGCTTTTCTGTCTAAGTAAAAGCCACCAATAAATGTTTTCATTTAAATTTTAAATACTTTTCTTTCAAATAAATTCGTTGAAAGTATTAAGTATGAAATTCTTACACAAACCAATGACAATCATAACTTCTACAACTAATTTTTAGCAGTTTTTAATTTCGCTATATCAGATTTACAATACTTTAAAGCAAAATCATGATAGAAATAAAAACATTTAAATTAAAAATAAAACAAAAGGTTAAAACTATTGTCCTTTTTGATTATATGCAACAAACCACAATGCATATGTTTTGAGGTAAAAAATTTATTTTAAAAAAATACCAAAGGGTCATAAAATAAGCATATTAAGGTGACCTATGCAATGTCACAAAAAAGTTTAACCTTTTATAAGACCATTAATAAACTATGCGGAAATACATCTTCTTTGTAAAAAAAAATTAAAATAATCGGTTTAAAATGTGGTTTGTTAAATTATGATTTTGGTGCACAAATATTAAAATATGATTTGTATAACTTTTGATTGCAATAAATGTGAACATGTTCCTTTTAAGTACATAATTTGATTGTTATATTACGCCAGTAGTTCTCATCCATAAAGATGGACAAGAAAGCAAGTAACAAAACTTAATAAGTATTAAAAGTGTATTTTAAACAGTTTTATCTGGAAAAATGTCCACTAAGAAACACCATTAAATTCATCTTTATAATCGTTAAAAAAATTTAAATACTTTTTACGATATAAATTATTTTTGATTAACGTATTCACTGAAATTTAGAATAGCCCTTCCACAGTCCAGGTTCAACAAAATAAAAAAAAACAATCAACAAAAACGTTCCCTGCAGTAAAATGTTTTTATAAACTTTAATTTTCACCAAAATTTAATTAGATTTCAATACAAATTAAGAAGAGTTTTTATTGTATTCTATAGATATTAAATAAGACTTCGACAAATCTAAGTTATTGTTGCAAAGATTATTACAATGCTAGTTACAAACGCTTTTAGTATAACACGTCGCTGATATCTGAACTTATTGACCGGTCGTCAGTGAGTTTTCTTCAGGCGCGATGTCCACTCTTGGACGGCTAGAGCCAAAACAATTGACTGCTACTCATCGACGTACACATACGAGAAAAGCCAATGAAATCCAAATGAAAAAATAAAATGCATACGAAGATATTTAATTTTATGTAAAAGTATAAAACACTCAGAGGTGATGAAACTCTGCTTTTATGAAGTTTAGAAGAAAATGCTATAAAGCAAATATAAAGGAATTTTAGAAGTGGATTTAGAAGCTTCTCGGTTGACCATATTTAAGGTTTTCTTTCATTTTAATTAGTTTCAAGTTTTAGCTTTGAATATTAACTTTTAGTGGGATGAATTTCAGAATAAAGTAGTCTTAAGCAAGGCTTTTGCTTTTCTTAAATTTAAAATTTTGTTAAAAACCAAGTTGTATAAAAGAATGTCTTCTGATTCTCAATATTTTATGTCTAACCTCGTTTTTTCTCATAGTTCAGCTTTGAATATTAACTTTTAATGGGATAAATTTCAGAATAAAGCAGTCTTAAGCAAGGCTTTTGCTTTCCTTAAATTTAAAATTTTGTTAAAAACCAATTTGTTTAAAAGAATGTCGTCTGATTCTCAATATTTTATGTCTAACCTCGTTTTTCTCATAGTTCACTTTATTGTTCATAAATATAAAAAGAACATCAAATATGGAAGGTGACTATGTAATTTTTTTAAAAAAATGCATTTACAGTTCAGAATTAATTAAGAATTAATTTTACTGCATTAAGACCATTAGGAATGTGGGAAAAATTTCATGATGGACTAGTAAAGAGTTACTAATTGAAAGACACATAAAATGTTTTAATTTAACTTTGGTGGTAAAGCATAAAATTAAAAAAATACATCGTTGTTAAAACAGGAAATTTTATAATTGTGCTCTAATACACAAAGGTAGTTCTGTGTAAAAAGGAATGTACAGTAAAATTTAGGATTGAAGAATTCCATTTGAAACTAACTTCATATTTGATTATAAAAAGAGGTTTGATGAGTTTAATTATTGAAATAAGGTAATGAACTGGAAATTTAGTGTTGAGTTAAAGGAACAATAGTTGTTTGCTAGCAAATACGTTTCGATAAATACATTTTTTATTTTAAAAAAGTTATATATATTTGTTTCTCTTAGAAATAAAAAAAATAGAGTGAATAAAAACTATCATAAAGCAAATGAAAAAACAAAATGCTATGCAACTTAACACCTTTACTCGAAAATCGGCTTCTGCTTGTTTTGTTTTATGTAAATTAGAAAATGGGATATTCTTCACGAAATAATTTAATTTTGAGCTTTTATGTGCATGTGAAAAGTGTCCAAAACAACAAAAAATGTAATTTGTTGTAGAAAGTTAATGTATTTGACATGGTGTAATTTACATTGTTTCCATCAGCTATGGATGTCGGGGGCAGTGCTATAATCAAAAATGTATGGAAAAAATCTATTTAATTTTCGTACAACAAAACTTTTATTAAAATTAAACTTAAAAGAGCTATGTAAGAGCATAATTATTTATTTTAAAGCAAAAGTGTTAGTGAAAATACTATTTTCATGAAAAATTAAGACTAAGTTGATACGCACCCTTGAAATCAGTTCTGAAAGAACTAGAAATCCACATTTCTCACCTACATGACCCAAAATATGGCATTACCACTTAAAAAATTATGGATACATAGAAAATTTTCCACTATCACTATCTTATTGCTCATTTCGTTGGAATTTGGTGATAAATAGAGTCGAGTTCCATAAAAAAAATTAACTTTTTTATTAATACTGTTATTTACCTGTTCAAAGCAATTGTAATAAAATAAAGTTTAATAACAATCATAGATAAATTACTAAGAGGATATAACTTTATGTAATTTCGTAGACTTTTGCTTTATCTACCTACATTATTACCCTTAAAGTTTTCGCAAGGCATTTTATTAAAATAGCTATTTCAACCGAAAATTCCAGAAGCTTCAAATGACATTTGTGTATGTCGTAGATTCTTGTTGCACAAGAAAAACTATATTATAAAAGTCATCAAGGACAAAGCAATAAAATCTTCTGCTATGTCGGTTTGAAATGTCATTGTAAATTGACATATGTCTGCATAAAATTATGAAAGCCGACTCGAACAAAACTAACAAAGTTGCTGATCATTTAAAATATCGTATTTCGAAATCATGCAGATTTTTTTTAGATCTGCTATTGATAATCGGGTTTTGATAATTGTAAATTCAACTTATTATAAAAGCATATCCAATTTTATGTATAGTATTTCTTCGTATATAAAATATTTAATTTCAGTTGGCAAACCACTCCAAATCAAAATGGCCACACTAAATAACACTTTTTTTTAGCAAACTTAATATCGTATTTTACCTTTCTCCCATAAATGCAAATGCATACATTTTGTCTAGCAATTAATTGTTTAATAATCGTGTAATATTATAAATAGATTCGTTTTAATTTCTCAATTAATAATACAGATTTTCCATTCATACCTTTCCTAGGATCCAAAAATATCTCATGATTTTTATTTAATTATTTTCATTTTTTCCTGTAGAAAAACGTTTCGTTAAACCCAAAAAGCAAAATAAAGTATAAATAAAAGTATTTTCGTATTGACATAATAAAATTAGACTAACTGGAAGGTGTTAAGACTGCTACAGAACGTCAATTTAACGTCTTCGAAATGAAAAACTTCGCATAAAATATAACATTTAGATCCTAGGATAAGGACATTGAATTTATTCACTAAAAAACTTCCCTTATCTGGATTTTATACAAACGAAACCAGGCATCGATATGAGTGTCCCGTCTTTGAAGTACTTTTGTAGTACAAGGAATCCTTACATAGAAAGAGATACACTGTAAAAAATTTTGCAACGTGTGCTTGTTGCAACATATGTGTGGTGAAATGGTTCACTAAATTATCGGTATTCGGGTGAACCGGTTTCAGGTTTTGGAAACTAAAACCTGAGAAATAGTTCAATCAAATTTCGAAAATAAGGTAAAATATTTCGCTACACAGCCTTTGCAACTTCTAAAACCCATATTTTTAGTAAAACCAAGCCCTACATTTTAAATGGTGTACTAACAAATGCAGGAATATGCAGAACCGACAAAAAAAACATTGAACTCATTCTATAAAAATATCCAGACAGCTGTTTAGTAAAGTGTCTTTAGGGTCTTAAAACATACATTTTACAGCATTAACCAAGATCTTACCTAATATCAGCAGCTCACAAACCCAAAGACCTATCCTTATACTTAACACATCACTAAAACTAAAAGAGCGTGGCATGGCTTACTTAACTTTTCTAAGGTGAAAACAGCAGATAATATTTCTTTACGAGAAAAAGGGGACCTGTTATCCTAATTACTTCATATTACACGCAGATCTTAAAGACATTTTCGAGTAACAGCATGAAATTCACACTGATTAAAAACACAAGAATCAGATAAGCCTGTTGAGGCAGCTTAGACTGGTTATATAAGAGCTGCTCTTATACCAACATTAGAATCTTCAAGTCTTGGCTTAGCCAGCAGTAAAACTTTGTTCCCTATTTTTAAGTTTACCAACCCGAAATTTAAGTGCCGCTTGTTATTTTTATCTTTTAAGGTAAGCGCCCTTACGAGGGAGAAATTTACGAAACATGCTTCTATAAAAGCACCAGCACAAGTTAATGGCTATCCGTTTAAGCTGTTGCTGCATTAAAGCAGGGGTGTAGTTTTTAAATAAGCTTTTGACATTTCTGAAAGAGGGACTGAATTCTATAATTTCTTGTATAACTAAGACATCATTACATTCGAGAAGAATCTCTCATATAAAAACTTGTAGAATTTTGAGTTTTGCATTCAGAAAGTTGCAATTTTTCGTGAATACATTTTTGAAGTAGCAACTACATTATATAACTGCTTGTATAACTAAGAAAGTAGAATATTTAAGAAAAATATTTGATTAAAAAAATTATTGATTTTTTTATTATTTGTTTTTAAAAAATTATAATTTTGCGAGAATGCATTTTTGAAGTCGCAACTCAAATGTAGATCTTTTTGTAAAACTAAGACATTATAAAATTCGAGGAAAATATCTCCTCATTATTATTTTTATTTTTGATTATATGTTTTTAAAACTTGTAACTGCGAAAAATTCATTTTTGAAGTAGCGACTCAAATATATAACTTCTTGTACAACTAGAAAACCTACTTACTACTCATATTTATACTACTGTGGCTGTTCACCACAGTCGCAACCTAAAAATAGCATCCACATTAGATGGCGCTGAATTACTACTACGTTACTAACGGTCATTTATATTAAAATAGTAATTGTAGTATAAAAGCCGAATAAACTCATCGCTACCTTAAGGGTCATTTTGGATGGCTATGGGTTTCCGAGGCTGGGGCTATGAACCTGGCATGCAAGAGAAAAGGTGTGATATCAAAACCGGGTTATTCCGTATCTCTTCACTACCATTGACTTAGCTTCTGTAATCAATTGAGTGACCATACATTATATTAAAAATAGTTACACCTCTGTAATCATAATAAATTACGCTATTATTTTCAGTAAATAACCGAAAAAATAAAATTTTAAATAAGAAATTATACTTCAGAAAGGTTTCAAATTTTTAAGTGTAGTTGAATGAACGATCCGTGTGTTTTGATTGGCAGTGTATTATAATTTATAACACTTTAAGCACGAATAACACTCCTACAACTTGACTCATCTACAATAATTTAGCTACAGGTAAAAGTTTTGTATCTAACTCAAAACTATACCCTCCATGAATAATGATGAGTAGTCGTTAGAGAGTTAAATTCAAGCTTTTTTTCATCTGGCGAAAAAAAGAAAAACAAAAAACAAATTAAAAGAATAATATTATCCCGTTTGTTGAACTAAATAATAACTAGCCATAATGGATCGACAGGTGTCGAAACCGTTTTCAAATAGATCTTGCCTACTTTGTACATACTAACTGAATGATATTTCCCCTTCAAATTCTTTATTGTTGTATCATTATTCTGGTGAGAAAATGCGTAAATTTTACCTGCACAATACCTGTCAATACATTGACAGGTATTGTGATTTAAAAAATACTGGTGTAGGCCTTGGAACTGACCATTCCATTTAAAGCTAGTACTACTTTTTCGAGAGACAAAATATTCTATAGGCATTTATTTTTTACTTTTATTTCAATATTTAGCGGGTATTTTCAATTAAATTTTACTTTAGCGTATCCGAACATGAAATATAATAAGAAACATCTCTTATAATAGGGAACGGAAGTTAACTTATTTTTAAAGTGACTAGTGTGGGTCGGACATGCATCTCATAATAATGGTGTGTCATAGAAATATCTAAAAAAACGCGATATCTGTTTTGCGATTGGTTAAAATAGTAAAACACACTACAATAAATTTAATACGAACCAATCACAGCGTTATGCGAAACACACGTAATCTATCGTGCAAAGTACACACTTTTTTGTGTCCATTCACCTCGTGGTTTTAAACATGAATCGACGGTCATAAAACACCTTTTTTAACCCTATTCGTGTGAAACCCGAAATAAACACAATAAAATGCATCACAAAGAATTCCCAGTTTCAATTTATGACTATTCGTATTTTCAAACTTGAAATTACATAGCGGCTATCTTTAGAACTATAAAAAAATACCTAAATATGAGGATTGTCCAAGCTTTATCTGCACACTACCAAGTAGAAAGGACCAATGTACTTTGGAGTTGATACGAAAGTTTCCCTAAGCATATTACCAGCTAACCCACAGGAAGTAAAAAAGGTGTTTAAGGAAGTCTTCCTACCTATGTCTTGAAACATTCGCCTTATTAAACAAGCTACAGCATTGTATTATCCTTTTTTGATGCTCGTTTTTGACTATATAGACTTAGCTTTGGCTAACATCACGCCTTAACAAAGCGACCTGTTAATAATAAAAGAGAATTACTCAGTTTTATGCGTTTCTACATCCACTCAGGTTCGTTTTTCTTCTATATGCATAATTTCTTTACCCATAACTCACCTATCAAAAGCATGCATTCAGTATGCATAGAGAATAAGGTTTTCTTTTGACAAGGAAGCGTAAAAGTTATGGGATTTTTATATCTTACTTTTTGATGTGTTTTTCGTGATAGCGTATAACCGCTTCCTTTGTGGAAAAAATATTTTTTGAGGGTGGGATGGCGATGACTAGGCTTGTTTTTAAATACATTTTGTAGTAATCGTAATAGCAATAACAAGATTATTTGAAAAAAGTCACGAGTTTAAAAGCAAAACTTTTTACTCTAACGTAATTTACCTTTGTTAACCCATTACATACGTTTGCGCATATTAATTACATTCTCTGATAAAGTAGATAGTACAAGCCTTTTATGTCTCTAATTTAGTTTTTAATTATTATTTAATTATTGATATCGCATTTAATTGTAAATTTAAAAGAAAACTTTAAAAGAAGAATTTTAATAAGCAACCATATTATAAAATGCATTTTTTTAACAGAAAAATATAGTTTGACAGTACATTTCATTCTTTAAAATACATTGACTAAAAAACTGTCTGTTGTTTTGAAGTAAAATGTTTTTTTAAACTTTTAAAAAAATGTAAATTCGTCCCAATAAAAAAATTCATTAAAATCTCATGATTTTCGATCATAAGCTTCTCAAAATAACAATATTTTAATATTAAAATCATTGCAAACCTAGTCAGCCATAGAGATTTTTCTTCCGCAGACATTAAAAAAATAGTATTTAAAAAAACCTAGTTGTTTCATACAAAATAATAAATAATGAATTTATAATTAGTTTTTATTTAACCTACATCAATGGGAAAAAGTTATTCGACCCTTTGAGAAACAGCATTAAAATGAAAATAGGTTCTTCTAAAATTTCAATGTGTAAGGATGGCCTTGAACAAATGCAAATTTATTTTCAACTCCCATTAGGTCAATTTTGATTAAACTAACCAATTTAAAAACGAAACTAAAAATAAGTATTTTTTAAGTGGAAAAACTTCTACTGGTAAATTAAAGTAAATGCCGCTAAATAGTTAGATATTTCTTTAGTACAAAAATAAATCTGATCTTTGACCGGTTCAAGGTATTTCAGAAAAAAAACTATATTTCTATAATTATTTATTTTACGTTAAGTTGATACAATATTACTAAAATCAGCATTTTTTCGAATATAAGTTGCAGACAACACTGAACATTATTTTATGATTTTTTTAGTTGTTTAAAGGTTCCTGTTCTATGAAAACCATCGAAGCTCCTTAGGTTAAAAATTGCTATTAAATAGTTGAATGGCGACTATAAAGATAGTTCTTAAACTTTTATTCTCCAAATCATAGATATTATATAGGATCTGGCATATCCATTGTCAACTTCATCCAATTAGGTTAAAATCGTTAAATGAAGTCAATGAACGGATTGAAACCTATATCTTAATTATACTTTGGAGATTGTAAGTTTTGAACTACATCATTCACATAGTCAGAAATTAAAAAAACAAAAACATGAGGGCGCTTGGATGTTCTAATTAAAAAAATGACTCTATACCCGAGTTTTATTTAATATAAGTTATAAATTCGAAGGTAGCTAATCGACAAAATTGTAGTATATCAGTTAAGTTTTATTATTCTGTATAACATTTCATAACTCATGCGACAAAAATTATGGGCTAACAGTTTGTATAAACAAGTTTTTCCATTATAAAACACGTTTTTCCCACCCAATCAGGTGTCAATGTGGCAGGTTAAGTGAAGAGTTAATTTTTAATTACATTTTTTATTATATTTACTTAAAAAAAAAGGAATGTTCACATTGAAGAATCAACATAGCATTGAATATTGCTCAAAAACAACATTATCATAACTTGTATTTGGGGCATCTTAAATTAAAAATGAATACCACGCAAAAAATTAACCGCTGACCGACTTGTAGAATTCACAAAGTTGTATTTTGAAATATTCTTACACGTTCATTAATAATAGGGTATATACTCTACCTCTAAAGGTAAAATTTCAAAATGCACTTTAAAAGCAGAAAAAATATGTACTGTTGATGTTAGATAATGATTTTAAACTACAAATTCTGAATATGATTGTTTTTTTAAGTGATATGTTAAATATGATATGCGATTACCTAAAACTTATGGGTTGTGTAAAACACAGTGTGTATCGAAAAATATCTAATTAACTGGTTTTGTCTTTGTAATCCTTACCTGTTTTGAATTAAAATCTAAACGTTGGATATCACAGGCTAAAAACTATACAGTGTCCAAAATGTTAATATTCTAAAAAACGGGCTAGGGAATGAAGTAAAAAATACAACAAGGGAAAATAATTGTATAGAATATGGTGGGTCAACATAACGAAGACCATATTTGTTTAACAAAAATACAAATGTATTTTAAGATTTTCTAGTATCGACGTGATTTAAACTATTTTTTATAAAATATTCTAAATACGTTAGCTAAAAATTTGATACTAAAGGTGCATTAAAATAGTTTGAGTTCTTATAATTTCCAAATCATTTGGTTCTTTGAGTGCAAAAAGAAATTAGGTAAAATATTTTTTTTAAACTTTTTTCTGCTATTGATTGATTGATAGATTATTTAATAAACTTTCTATTATTCACAGTAATCGTGAAAAGGAATGTTGCTTAATATATAAATAATAAGTTAACCTTTTTTTAACTACTTTAAAGAGCAAACAGTTAAAGTATTAAGTAATCGCGTATTGTCCAACTGTTTACTGATAATCAAAAATCTTTTTATTGCTAAAATATCACAATGCTTGAATTCAGGTTGTTTTCAGCTAAAAAGCAACAAATCTGAACCATCTTATAAGCATTAATGCTAGTTGCTGTTTTTCTTGAAAACTATGTAGAGTGGTTCCATATATATGGGGGGGGGTAATAAAATTCAATTAACCAAGGGCGTACTTGCGGGCTATCTACGAATGGTCTTTTGAATTATGTAGTTTGTTACACTGGAAACTAATTCATAGATAAGTTCTCCATAAATTCACACCTAAACTTTTTTCAACGAAGAACATTTGCGAAAAAAATTAAGGAGTGGGTAATCCTTTTTTCAGATTTAATGTTTTTTTTCTCTTGAGATTGTTGATGAATTATTGTAATAAAAATACATTCCTTAGCCAAAAAAAACCTTTGAGACAAGTGATTGAAAATAAACATAAGAACTTTTCAATATATTCATTACATACATGAAAGGTGCTTTACCAGAAAAATTAAGGGGTTTTGGTCACTTAGAACATACTGAATTCAGCGCCTACATTGCCTTCATTTTTTTCTTTAAATTTGTATTATCTGTAACATCACATGAATTGAAGTTTATAAAAATAGAGGGTAATTTTGATACATAATTTTTGAACGGGGTTATTACATTTTAAGCGCTTTCTTAAAACGACTAAAAGTTAAAATTATTAAGCAGAGTGATGATAAAATAATGAAACCACGAAGCAATAGGGCAATAATAAAATTTAAAATATCAATCCACAGAATGATATGTAGAAGGAACAATACATCTATTTCTCATACATATTCATTTCCGATCTTTTATTTTTGCTGGAATTCTTAGCACAAAAACGTTCTTTTGCATACGAAAAACATCAAAAATCATATAAAATTTAGTAACTCCGAAGCACTTCTCACATTCAGTGCACTAAAGTCGATATCCTCTCTGGAATTCATGAAGCACAAGTTCACTTCGATTTCTTCCTGGTTCACGAGTTCAAAAAAGTAAGGTGGGGTGTTTTTCTCAACCTGAAAGATTGGGGCAACCCTCTTCCAAAAGTATAATGGAACCCCTTTAGCGCCCCTCAAAGAAAGGGTTCAAAGAAAAACATTTACTTAAGAAAACTCTAAGAAAGACTTTTTCCCCACTTTGCGCAGACACCTTCCCATACCTGAGAAAGGTTATTAAACTTTATGTTTGGGAATGCAACAGCCTAAATATGTTTTATTAATGATAAGAAATATTAAAATACTTTACTGAGAATTGTGCATGGCAAATAATATCCTTCTAATTCTAAGTGTTTTTTCGATAAATATAAATTACAACTCTCATCAGGGCGTGCACAAATACTGCAGTCTAGCATGAGGTTCAGAAAAGGTTTTTGATCTCAATAACTTTCAGTACCTAAAGTAAACGTTTATTTATTAATACATTTTAACAATCCTAAAACCTAACTAATTTTAGGTTATTTTTATAGATAGACTGACCGTTGACATAAGCCGTATATTTTTTGTAAATCTGTTTTGGGCACTTTTGTAGTTCTTTGATGATTCTACATGTCTTTGATGATTTTGTCTTTTATGATTTTGTATGTCACAAAAAAAATAATAATAATGGAATGGAATGCTCGCAAACAAAATTTGAATTTCGATAATAGACTATATTTCTTAATTATTATTTTCAGTATACTAATATCTGTAAACCCAATAGAAACATTGGCTGTTTAGCAATACTACACTGTAGGAAAATGTTTTTTTCTACTAAGGCACATATATAACAACTAGTTAAATTTTATTACTTTCTTCGGTATATCAACATAATTTATCAAAGCAAAGTAATTATCCCTCGGTAATCCAGACCATTGTCCAGTACAACAATTCAAAAAAATCACTCATACGAAAATAAAATGCTAAAAATCCAATACTTTCTTCAGTATACTAACAGAAAAATAAAAAGATTTATACTTCATAATTTCACTTGCGAGTTTCATGAATACGAGTTTTTAATTATTATTGGATCTCCTTTACCTGTTGCATAAATTTAGTAAACTCCTTCTATTAAATATGCTTTGAATTTCAATCAGTATGTAGTTGGAATATCTAAACACCCTTGAAACATACATAGTTTCGCTTTGTAAAGGATTTGTACTTTTGCCCAAGAAAGTCTTAATTTGCAAGTATAATTGAAATCGGAGTAAGAGTTCGGTACACTTTTTGACTGCAATAAACTATCTTTCTATACTTTTAAAGTATGTGAACATTGATGAAGAACGAAAATATTTTCATACTTATACATATGATAAGGTGTTGGTATTCAGTGATGTTAGTTGCAACCAAACATGTGGAAATATAATGTAAAATAAGTGTATAATATACTTAATGGTATTTCAGTGTTAATGCTATGTTGTGTTTGTTGCGTAACATGAGGAATAATTTATACTATTCGTATTATAGGTTTATTAGGATTTAGAAAGTAGTATGTAACATGATTAGGAATTTTTATGATGTACAATAGGAATATAATTAAATAAAGAATGACATTAAAATAAAGTAACAATTTTGCAGATTAAAAACGAATTGAGGTTGACTTAACTGTTTTTTTGTTCGAAAACAAATTTAAGTAAAAAAAAATATTAAAAAGTGAGCTATTTTTTTAGTATTGTGTTAAATTTAAAAAAAAAAAAACAATGATTCTATATGCATTTTAAGTTTATTTCGTATGTGTGCTATTTTTATCCGAAAAATTTTGCATTATATGGTTATTTTTAACATACTAAAAACTGCTTTAAAGCTGCTTTATATAAGAAAAGCGAAACCGAAAAACTTGACTAGGTTAAAACGCCGTTTATTTACCGCGCCACCTATTGTTTAAAGTCGCAACTATAATCCCTGTCTGATATAGAGTAAAAGTTATTCGCCTTCCAGTTACTAAGTTCAAGTACAATTCTTAAAAAAAGGTAACTGAATTGACAGTTTATTAAAGAGATATAGAATTTTAGTACAAGTCTAGACAGCTTATAGAATTCCTATTAAAATATGTTGACTTCCACTAAATGTGTTTTAATACAAAACAACATTTTTAATTACTTTGCTCTTATTTCAAAATATATTCGCGTATTGATTTTTATTACATAAAAGCAGAAAGTGTTAAAACTTGAGAGGCAGTTTGAATTTCCAAAATAATTTATGCGGATT
>JAFNEN010000103.1:540000-580000 GCA_019343175.1 Oedothorax gibbosus
AACCGAATAACGGATTGCTAGCCTCTTTTAAAATTGAAAAGGGCTAGGAAACCCAGTCGGTTAGGCTTTCGCCTAGCATGCGAAAGGTCCCAGGTTCGGGTCCGGGCACCGCCAAAATAACTATCGACCTATAAACGGCCCGTGCAGCCAAAAATGTCTGACGAATAATACCCCGTGTAGAGGGAGTGCACGTTAAATTTGTTCCAAAGTCCCAACGCTGCGTACGATGACGCCCTTAACGGCTGTATATACATTGAGTGCCTACTCAGGTGTCGGCTCGTCACTTGACTGTGGTTCTAAAATACGACGCACGTCGTCAATAGCCCTCGTGTAGCTCTAGTGCAACGATAATTCAAACTAAACTAAAATATACTTTAAAATTAATCATACGTGCTATTACTTAATAACTAGAATATTTAATTTGAATAAGTCTCTCATTATTATAAAGTTTCTTGAAAAGTATTTTTAAAAAGAAAATCAATAAACCTAATATAAAAAAATATATATACATACTTTTAAAATTTAGTGGTTGAAATTGCTATTATCCCAAACATTTTAGAATGATTTTTTAATATAAATTTCAAGTTGGAAATCGGAATTCAACAAAAAGTTTTCGACAATTTCATGTTTTTAAAAGTTTGTAATTTTTTTTTTCCAAAAATGTTAAATGAAACTTTTACTCTTCTCAATCCTTCATTTTGACTTCATTGTATATAAAGTAAAATAGCATGTTTTGACCCTAATGTAATTTATTCTTAATATTCATTTTATCAAAACTAATAATTAATTTTTAATTAAAAAATTAAAAAGTGGCACAAGGTTTTTTTTGTGAAATTAAAATCTATATATATTTGTTGTGAAACCTTATGCGATGAAATTTTTTTAATCCACTTTTAAAAAGGATGGAACAACATATGAGAATATGTTTTTTAATTAGATGAATATATGATTAATTACAGATTATTCGATACGTAGCTATACAAAAAAATTACTAAACGTAGTTTAATTCTTTACATTCTGAAAACAAAAAAGGGCAACAAATTACTTTGGTATTTGATAACAAGTGTGCTTGTGAGCGCATAATTTAACTAACCATAAATATTTAAGTTACGCCCAAAATATGATCAATTATACTCTTTTTTTATTGTGTACAGTAAATCAATTGCTTGTAAATTTTGTTTTTTATGTTCCATATTTAGTGAAATTAAATATAATAGAAGATTACCGACACTTTATATGGCCATCAAAAAAATAAATATCATAATTATAAAAAAATAATTTCAAAACTAATAATATCGTTTTAATCCACAAACTAATGAAACTGAATTAACTTAGCATAGCAAATATTCAATCAAACGTGAACTGGCTATTATGTTAGTCTCAATCAAAGCTCAATTAATTAATTAATACCAATACAAATTTTATAATTTTTACATTAATAACACAAAAACAGTATAATTCTTTTCTTTCTTTAACTTGCCAACAAAAATACTTCACAACATAAAAAAACACGTTAATAATCAATCAAACCTGGATCTAGTTCCAATAATAGTTCAAATTAATCAATTTAATTAATATCAATACAATTATTAAACTCTTCACATTCATAACCACAAAACCATTTTTATTCCATTTTAACAACATGGACTCAAAATATTAAAAAAAAAACATTACCAATCCAATCACTAATCAATAAACCCGGAATGACCGTTCGGACAGTCCCAATTGAAAACCAAATTAAGTCCTATAATTCATATCATTAAAATTTTTGCATTTTAAAATTAAGGAACCATTCTTATTTTTTTTATATTTTAACGACGGAAATATCTAAATAAACTTTATTCCCAATCAATCAAACGGACTCACAATCCACATAGCCCAATATTAGCCCAATTTTATCTCCATAATAATATCAATAAAATTTTTACAATTTTACATTAAAAACAGCAAAACAATAAATACTATTTTTATATTAACCCCAACACTATCCTATATCAAAACAAAAACATCATTGAGCCAATTCCCAATCAATCAAACCAAACTGACCACTAAAAAACTCCCAATATAAGCCGTATTTAATTAATATCAATACAATTATTACTTTACATTTAAAACCACAAAAAATAATGGCTAGTTTATTATTATTTTTTTAACCACAACAATTTTCCCAATCAAAACAAAACATCATCGATCCAATTCCCAATCAATCAAACCAAACTGACCACTAAAAAACTCCCAATATAAGCCGTATTTAATTAATATCAATACAATTATTATTTTACATTTAAAACCACAAAAAAATAATTGCTAGTTTATTATTATTATTTTAACCACAACAATTTCCCCAATCAAAACAAAACATCATCGATCCAATTCCCAATCAATCAGACCGAACTGATCATCCAAAAAAACTCCCAATTTAAGCCATCTTTAATTAATACCAATAAAATTATTATTTTACATTTAAAACCACTAAAAATAATTGTTCTCTTATTATTATGCTTTTTCAACCACAACTATTTCTCCAATCAAAACAAAACATCATTTATCAGATTCCCAATCAATCTAACCGAACTGACCTTCCAAAACATCCCAATATAAACCCACTTTAATTACTTTAATTAATAATAACAATACAATTATTATTTTACATTTAAAACCACAAAAAATAATTCTTTTATTAATTATTAATTTCATAATCATTAATTTGTCAACCACAACTTGTTCTCCAATTAAAACAAAACAATCCAATTCCCAATCAATCAAACCCCACTAACCCCCCCAAATGAAACTTTAACCCTTACTTTCCCATCCCGCCCCAATCTTACCTTGTCTCATATGATGCTGCCAAACCCTTGGATCCCTCGCTCCACGCCTCCGTTCGCTGGTCATCGCTAGATCGGGTCGGTAGATGCAATACAAAGGAACGCTGCCGCAGGAACGCAGACCAGTGGCCAAATGCCCGTCCGTGGCGATTTGCCCGTTTTAGTGTGGCCTGCGTTTGTGGAGGGGGGGAGGGTGTTTCGGCCAATGCAGGTGGAGGTTTTGTAAATAAGCGCGTGGAGGGGGGATGTAATTTCGTAATTGGAATTGGTTTTTGTTTAATAAGGACTGGACATTGTAGTTGTAATAGGTGGGGGTATGTTAGGATGTTTCTCGTAACTTGTTGGGAGATACTACTTTATGAGTTTAAATTGTAAAAAGTATTTTTTTTTTCTCTTTTTGAGGTTTAGATTTTTTTTTGAAAAAATTATATATTTGTATTTGTATTTGGGGATGTCATTAATTTGAATTGGTTTTTGTCTCATAAGGACTGGACATTGCATTAGTAATAGGTGGAGGTTTGTAGGGATGTTTTTCGTAACTTACTCGCGTACATACTACTTTGGAGATATTACCTTTTTTGTTTTTATGTTGAAGAAAATGTTTTTTTTTAGGTTTAGATTTGTTTTATATTTGAAAAGATTCATACATTTGTGATTTTTTTAAATGCTTTAATATTGCTGAGAAATGATATAAAATATTAACAGTTGTTTTTGTTTAATAAGGACTGGACATTATATTTGTAATAGGTTTGGCGGTATTTTGGGATGTTTTGTTTACTTGTTGGGAGGTACAATTTTTTTGTGTTTAAGTTGTAATTATTTTTTTCTGTTTGAGGTTTAGATTTTTTTTGTATTTGAAAAAATTATATATTTGTGATATTTTTTTAAATGTTCAATTTGTTTTTAAATTGCTTTAATATTGCTGAGAAACGAAAAAATATTAACGGATGTCAAAATGTTTTCAGTTTTTTGTAAGTAAAAAATATGCTGTTTGTCATTTTATTGTACTAAAACTTTTATTATTTTTATTTTCTATATATGGAAACTTATTTGCAATGTAACCCCCACCTATTACATTGTATTTGTAATAGGTGGGGGTTGGTTGGGATGTTTTTCTTAACAAGTTAGGAGGTACTACTTTTCTGTGTTGCAAAAAATGTTTTTTGCTTTTTGAGATTTAGATTTCATTGTATTTGAAAAAATCATATATTTGTGGGGTTTTTTTAATGTTCAGTGTTGTTTTTATGTTACTTTATTATTGCTGAAAAACGATAAAATATTAACGAATGTCAATATGTTGTGAAATTTCGGTTTTTAGTAAGTAAAAAATATGCTGTTTGTTATTTTTTTGTACTAAAACTTTTTATTCTTTTCATTTTCTACATATGGAAACTTATTTGCAATTATTTCAATCAGAAATGATAGATGATAAATTATTGAACTTTTTAAAGAGCGAAAGTGTCTTAGTTATATAATTTTTTCATCAAAATACTATTCTAATTCATTCTAACAATATTTACTTCAAGTATGATACATAATATCTCAAACTGTATAAAGGGTGGTGTGAAATTTAACGTAAAGCATTATAGGTAATTTCATTGAGTATCGTATTTTCGGTTTGAAGAGCGTCTTAGGCTGAAAATAGTGCTTCGGTCAATTCATCATATGTTAATCAAGAAAGTGGATCTTCATTTCTAAATTGAGAACCGTCCAATTCGGATTGAAGTATTTATAGTGAGGACTGTTTATGGATAATGACTTGTAGTTAGCTATACATAGAATTTTAAATTGGTTGATTTTGGATTACTTAAGTCAAAACAGTTACGTGTAACTAATCTTTTTCTCAATGTTCTTAGTTGTTTTACTCTAAAAAAAAATTTTGTGTGTCAGAATTTAGTTCCTTTGTTATATTTAATCATTGTATTTTTCTCGTTTTCGTTAATAAAATGTTTTTTTATGTTACATTGAGAAAAGCCTTTTTTTAGAATTGAACTATGCATTTAAAAAAAAACTTTTTAAAAAGTTAATTTAATATTTTTAATGAGTTTAGTACATTACATTTTGTTTGTGCGCCGTCTTTGACCTTTATTAAGCATTAATTGGTGTTGTGGTCTTTTTTGTGTGTATTTATTTTTCTTAAGAGTGATCTGTTTTCTTCGTGTAGAATAGCTACTACGGTATTAGAGCTTTGTAAAAAATATTTAAAAAAATATAGTTTATAATTTGTTCAATGATTTATTCGAACAAACATATTTAAAATGTGTACTAAAAAAATGAGACTTCCCATCTTAAATTTTAGTACTTTCTAGCCTTCAATAGTCATCAAGTAAAATAATGTTATATCTTTAAGAATTTCAAATCGATAATTTAGTTCTTTTTAAAAGAATCTCAGAAATGGTTCAGTATTAGCAATTACAAGTTTATTTATCCAAAATAATAATAACTTAACATCTCTATAAACTTCTACAGTTTGTCCTGAAAACCATTTTTTTTTCTGAAAAATCCAACTTCAGATATCTAATTTTTAATTCATTAAAAAGTAGAAGCTTATTGCATACATACCACAAAATGGTTTGAAGATTAGTAAAATACTGTTGAAATATACTCTAACTGTAATTTTAGAAAAAAAAAAAAGAAGCGAAATAGATTTACCACCAGATAATATTTTTTCAATCTAATATATACTGCAACATAATAATGCTTCATAAAACTTTCAAAAGTTGTGATTTAAGATAAATATTAAAACATTTAGTTTATAAACAAATTCTAATTTTTATTTACAAAAATAAAAACAATTAAAAGTGCGCATTTAATTCTTAAAAACTTGTAATTAATAAAATTACGAAGAATTAAATTAAGAACGTTTGTTTGAAACTAAAAGACCTGAAAAAATATTTGTAACGTATAAGTAAACTCAGTTTTTACACAAAAAATTTTGATGAGTGTTAAAAAAATATATATTCAAATAAACAGTATTATAACAAGTATTATTCATTCTTTGACAAAAAAAAATTTCATTTTTTAAAACCTATAAAAATAATTGTTTTTTTATGTATATTCTTAAATTTCATTAAACTCAGTAAAAGTTTTTTTATTCGCATTTTTATAATCATTTTTCACAAATATTTTTTCCATATTGTTATTTTTACGGTTCTTAAACTTTTCTTCTAAGTTATTTAAATTTATGTATACCGCTTAACATGAAGGTCTAAATATACAAAATGTATGTGTGTTCAACATTTATAAAAAAGTAGTAATTTTCTTATGCATACTGCAAACTTGTTTTTCCGCCATTTGTTTTTTAAATATAAATATATGACAGCAGACAATTTCATAAACGTCAACGGGACATTTCTTTTCTTTCATTTTTTTTTAATAATTTAAGTTTCGAAATTTCAGCATAAATTTATATTAATTTATCAAAAAATATTACAAAATCTCAAACAAAATTAACCTCAATGTAACAAAAATCAAAATTACCGCAATACCTCCTTCTCGAAACGTATTAAAAAAATCTAAAGGTTAGTAGTTTCACCGAGAGAGGGCGCCCCCAACCGTATTCAGTTTTCAATCGATCGGTTTTCATATTTTCTCTGTGTGAGAGAGAAAGAGGATGGGGATGCGGAAGAGCAAAAAAAAAGTTTTCTCCTTTTCTTGACGTTTTAGCTCCCGCTCTCTTATTTGATTGAGTGAAGGGTTGGCGCATTTGGCGGAAAGTTTGGGTCGCCAAGGAAAACTTGTATGCGATAAAGAAGGGTTTGTGGTTCGTTTTGAGAAAATGCGTTTGGGGTATGTTGTTTCAGGGTTTTATTAGTTAGGGAATAATTACACTCAGCAGCACATAAATTTTGAATATAAGAGCTAAAAAATAGTTTACAATTCCTGCCACTTTTGTTTCTTAATAAGAAATTTTAAATAAAATGTATCGAACCATATCTTCGCTAGTATGGCTTGCAGCAGTGTTTCTTACGCTGCGAATGTATCTGGACCTTTCGGTACGTTTGCTGCAATTTTCGTAACATAAGAGTCATAATGCATTTATAATGTAATGAAATTGCAGAATTTCCTACAATTAGTCTAACTCAAAACTTTTTAGTTAAAGAATAAGGGTGTATGGAAATTTTTCTGTTGACATGAACTTTTTTTGAGTTCTTGTTAGCTAAGTTCGAGTTTTTTGATAGTTAGTTATTTGTTGAAAAAGACGTGTCTAAGCCAAATGAAAACTTTAACATGTGCTTAAAATTTATTTTCTGAAATCTGGTGGTTTGATATTATTTTAGTATCGAATATATTATATATTTTTGATGACGTATACTCATTTATTTTCAGTGCGTTTTTTAACACATCAAATGTTCTTAAATTGCTCAACAAAATATTTTCCTTCATTTATAGTTTACAGTTAAACATCTAATAATAAGAACAAATGCATAAAGTAATATTTAAGAACATGTTTTTATTTGTAAAGGAAAAACATCATACATTTCTACATTATAAAGAATGAATAATTTACGTTACACATTTACTAAAAAGAATAGTGTTTAACATATCAAAACACAATAATAATTATATATATTGTAGAGAATTTGCTAAAAACATTTTAAATTTTCTACAATTCATGGTACCAAACAAAGCTTTTGTTAGATGTTTTGTGACTTCTGCAATTTTTCTCTGTGTTAGGTTTCCAATAGCTGCAGTCTTCTAAAAATAAAAATAATAATGAGATTTTTAATAAAAAAATTCATATGAATTGTTAAAAAATTAAACTGTATTAAAACAACCAAATCTATATACATAAAAGGCAACTTTCGTTTGTCTGTATAAGACACGAGATCTAAAGAACCACGCAACAGATTGTCACGAAATTTGGCACAAAACTTCATCTCATCTCCGGAACAAACATAGGCTAAGAATTTTTTTTGAATCAGACCATTCCTTCTATCGTTTTCGAACGTTTTTATTCGAATTTTCTGAAAAAACTACACCACTTTGGCTCAAGTCCATCTCAAATCCAATCTTTTTTTTATTTTCCTGATGCCATCGGCTGAAAAAATTAAATAAAACTTTTAACGAAAACATTTAAAATTGAAAATGTTTATTTTATTCTGTTGCCATTACCTTCAGAAACTAATTTCATTAACTGAACTATGATGGTTAATAAAGGCCATCGCACTAGAGCTGCATATTAGTGTTTTATGTATTTTTTTTCGCCAAATTATTAACTAAAACTCGCCAAATGGGCAATTTCTTTTATATGTAATTTATAATCTGGTCGGTTGTTCGAAGGTCATTGTGTTAGAGCTGTATAATGGGTGTGTTTGTAGCTATATCTATTTTCTCGCCATATTATTTCCCAAAACGCGCCAAATGAGCTAAAAGGTTTTATGTACAGGGTTAGCAAGAAATAAGTTTCCCACTTCAGAAAGCTGTAGAATACGTTCTATTTGTCCAAATGAGATAAAATTTGAGCTACAGATAATTCAAACGATGCGCTTGACATTTATTTTTTTAAAAAAATTTACATCCTTTTGCCGATAGATGGCGCTGTAATGTTAATGGTACTTATTTGCATATACTGAAAATGTGAAAAGTCAAAGCGAATGAAGGGGGCTTATTGAACAGTTGTAATGCTACTTTTTTTATTATTATTATTTAACATTTATAAAGCATATGAAATGTTTTTATGTGTATTACAGCGTCATCTAGCGACGAAATTTTGTACAATTTTTTTTAAATAAATGTCAAGCGCATCGTTTGAATTATCTGTAGTTCAAATTTTATTTCATTTGGACAAATAGAACGTATTCTACAGCCCTCTGAAGTGGGAAACTTATTTCTTGCTAACCCTGTATTTATGAGGGAATTGTGATGACATTTATGAGTGCATTTTATAGCGTATTTTTCATTTTGGAATTTTAAGGCAATGAAACGGGATTTTATACTTTATAACGAGCGGGAACAATAACATAAGTTTATGATCATATAACAGGTTATATGGTAGACATATTTGGAACGATTTGATAATTTTTAATCCGTGCGAAGAACGGGTATAAATTTGCTAGAGTTATTATTGTATTTATTTTCATTCAATTATTATTGTATTTATTTTCATTTAATTATTGTACATATCTGCATTGATTTAGTACTGTATACATTTGAATTGAATTCTTAATTTTTCAGCATTTGTATTGAATTATGGTAGAAATGTGTACTGCTTATATTGTATTTATATCTACAAAGTGTCAAAAGAAAAGTTACTTAATTTATTATAGAACTCTCTTGAATTGCGTTAAAATAAATGTGTGAGACCTTTTTAAGATTTAGCTGTTTTTCCATTTTTAATTCTTACTGATTATTTTTTACTTAAATATGTATTCTTTTTAATTTGAGCTTCTTATCAAAGGTATTTTTGAAATTAATATTAATCATTACTATATCCAAGTTGGGTAATTAAATGGAAAATTACTGGGAAATCTTCATATCTTATGTAACTAAAATGAAAGAAAAAAAAATAGTTAAATTGTCTGTTAAATTATTTTTCCATCTCTACCCGTGCAACGTCGGGTATAACAGCTAGTAACTACATAATACCCTTCAAACAAGTTGTCTATTGTAATCCATATTATCTTGTATAAATAAAATTGAAAATTGCGGAATATATATATTTATAGAACCGTTATTCAGTTCAATAATATATAAAAATCATATTATGAAAGAAGGAAAAAATATATTAAACTCCTTTTCATGTACAGTTCGTTGGATTTATGAAAATCTGTTCTAACCACACGGAATTGTTAAACACCGCGACAAAAACTATAAAATCTTCAGAAAAGAGGAGCCACCCTAAAAGGGATGTTCCCTATCCAATTATTTGGTTACAAATTATATGCCTTAAACGTACTTCCTCGAACTTTTTTTCCTTAAACAATATTTTTGACAAAAATAGTGGTAGAAATTTGTAGAAGATTTTTTCCTGCATGAAAAATGATTCTTAATGTGTGTCGATTATTGTCTTTTAAATTTTAATGAGCAAGTTATTTATAACTTATTTGCATACAAGAATTTAGTGAATTTTTCTTAGCAAACAGTGGAAATTAAAGAATAAAAAGTTAATAAATAAAGAATTCAGTACATTTACGTTCTGACAAATTTCTTAAAAAAATAATAGTATATTGAAACTTTTTATTAAAAATGCGAACACTGAATGAAAAATATTTACAATTTGAATGAAAATTGTTAATTACGAGTCACGCTGAAAAGTAATTTAAAAATCAAAATAGCCCCGTTAAAAGACTACTTGTCCGGGTTGGACTGACTATAGACCTTTAAGACCCCTTCAGATGGCGCTGATTTAAGTTTATGAGACTAAATGTTAAGAGTTTTATCGAAAAAGTTGCTTTAAACAGCATCAATGCTAGCATCTCCTTAAGAACCTTTATTTTTATACAAATAACGACTGGTACAAGTCAATTGCTTCGGTATCGATCGAACGATAGTGTAACAAGTCTATTTTCAGTTTTTCGTAGTTGATGTACCCGGTACTTTAAGAGTTAACCATATTACCATGCGATTTTCCCATCCTTTAAAAAAAGGGGGTACAATGCACACAGTGTAAAAGGTAAGCACATGGGCACTGCTTACCTATACCATTGTGTGTGTCTCTTGAGACATAGATGTTGAATAAAATTTCTTTTTTCTATTCTATAAATTAGTTCCGATTTCAAATGAGAACGTATTTCTGTGTGAATAGAGTATGCAATAGAGTATGCTACACTGTTAAAAATTGTGTGCTTGGTTTCACCATGATATTGGTTCCTGAAACGTTCCACCATATTTTTAATATTCGGTTGAACCATTTCTCAGGTTTTTGTTTCCAAATCCAGAAAAATGGTTCAACCAAACACCGAAAAAAAGGTGAAACATTTCACCATTCAGCCGTTGCAGCTACTAGGAACCAATATCATGGTGAAACCAACCAATATCATGGTGAAACCTAGCACCAAATTTTTAACAGTGTAGGTTAAATGCGTTAAATGAATAAAAAATAGAGAATGCTGCCGTTCTACAATTATAGTTTTATGAGTAGTATGCAAAATATTATTAAAGAATAAAAAATAATAAGTAAAACGTTAAGATTTAAATAAAATTCCTTTGAAATAGCCTTTTTATTTTAAACCATGTTTCTAGAAAGCTCGCTTGTGTCGAAATATTTCCTATTCCGTTAAATTTCATACTAATAGGTTTGACTGTAGTGTGTAATCGTGCCCCGTTTTTGTGGCAAAATTTGATGCTGATTAAAATTACTTCCTTCCCCGTCTTTGGGGAAAATTACACTGCGCACATTAATAACATAAAAGCCTTTTTTAAAGAAAAATAGTACATTTTAGCAATGCGAAGGTCTGTATCCCATTAAATAATTAGCTTAGAAAAATTATACAAATGTATAAAAAATAGAAATTTAGTAAGACTTTAAAAAGTTTGTAAACGTGCACCTTGGTTTTATGCATCTCCCCCGGGCATTATCGGCCAAATTTACCCTGGTCACAAAAAAACCCCACTTATTTATAAAGAAAAAAATACTATATATATAGTAAAGTAATCGTTTATGTCTTAATAAATTAACATAAAAATTAGACAAATGCAAAAAGAATAAAAATTAAATAAGACTTGTTTAAAAAGTCTGTAAACATGTCTCCTTCTTTGTGTAATTTTATATTTTGTGTGAGGCAAAGTTACAATGATCACACCATAACATTAAAGCTCATAAATAGAAAAAAAAGTAGTATGGTTTTTAGAAAAACAAAGATTTTTATCTTGTGCCACAAGTCTACTTGAATAATCTAGTGTAAAAAATTTAGTAAACATGTTACAAATGTGTGCAAATCTACTTCTGTCTCACCTGTATCTTTCACAAAAAAAGCTGTTATTCAATTCAACAACATGAAGGGCTTAAAATCATATGTTGGAAAAGAACATAATAAGGTTTCTTTGATTTTAAAGCACAACAATTTGAATTTGGATGTATACAATCGAAATTAGGTAACTTTGAAGTTTTTTAAGCTTATAAATTCTTATTAAAAATGCTCTACTTGACCTGCGAGTTAAAATTTCGGTACTAGGGTTTTAGGCTTTTTCCATTCAACGGTAATGTATTCTAACTACCAGGGAAGTTCTCCATAAGAAATGTGTAACAAACCGCGGTAAATCTACTTTTTTTCTGCATTCATAGTCTAGAATGTCCTAATAAGAACAAATCTTTTAATCTGCCGTGTGTGCTCATGTCCAAATTTATTTAGACACATTTTTCTTCATCTTTATAATAGGTGTATTTATAGTAAGGATCCATAATACGACACACATTTTTCAATGAGTTCATAATAAGGGATAGCCTACTAATGAGTCGAGGTGTAAATTTGCTCTCATGGCATCAAATTTAAATTAAAAGTTTAAATTTATAATTTAAAAACGCATCCTACTTAAATTTATATTTAAGTTGCAAAAAATTTTTAAAGACTCGTCAATATTTAAATTTTTTGAATCTAGTGAAAATGCAAAAAATAAGTATTGTTAGTAGTTATATGATGTGCTTCGCTAGAAAAACCGAATCTTTCGATGCAAGTGTATGCGTTCATAATCCTCACTTTAATAGACGCTAGTTTCAGAAATTAAGAAAATTATGAGAAAGGCGACCTTTAAGGGGGGATGAGCGCGCTAGACCGCGGGTTTCCAAACTCAAGTGTCTCAGTGTTAATCCAATGGGGAAAAACTATTTTCTCTGCCACATTTCTCCGGCTGTATTGAATATTTTTACAAACTCTTTTTTTTTATAATAAATGTAGATAACTTACAGGTCTCTATAATCCCACTTTTTAAAATGGCTTCGAATACTTTTTGTTACATTATTTATTGAAAATTAAAAAAAAAAAAATATTCGAACCAATTTGAAAAAGTGGCATTGTCTGGACCTTTAAGTCAGCTACATTTATCACATAAAAATTTTCGTTTGTAATAATATTTAATACAGCCGGAGAAATGTGGCAGAGAAAATATTTTTTTTCATTGGATTAACATAGAGACACTTTGGTTTGGACACCCGGGGCATTTGGGCCCATTATCCCCCAAAAACAACTTAATGGAACCGCAGTCGACTCTGCTTTATGTTGGAACACAATAGCAAACTTATTCAAAACTAGGGAGAACCATGTAACTTTGTCGTACGTTTAGGAAGCACTTATTATTTTTTAAATATTTATTATAAAACAACAGAAGTACTAATTGCAAGTATAGTTTAACTCAAATGTTCGATAATATTCGGTAACTATGTGTCGTATGTTCTTTTAAACTTCCTAATGTGAAATAAAATTAAATCATAGATTAACCCCCTGAATTCCTTTTATCTATAGAACTAGAATAGTAATTGTAGAACTGGAGGGGTTATAACCAGTTTTACCAACACAGACAAAAAAAAAACGATAAAGAATTTAGAACAATGTTCAAGATTTATTCTTTATGTTGAAAAACAACAGTAAACTCACCAATAAAATGCCAAGTTTACTTTTTCATCGAGTGCTGTCATCGCAAGCTGTTCAGACTTATTTTTCAACTTTAAAATATTTATTAAAAAATAAAAGTGGTACTAATATTAAGTATAGTTTAACTCATGTTTATTTTGTCTAAACAATAATCTTTAGTCATGTGTGTTTGTCGTATGTTCTCTGTAACTGCATTATGCAAACTGATTTTTAAGGATACTTTTGCCGCCCTCTCCCCCGTAATTTCTTAGCCAATTACTATATTTCCAATTCATAAAAAAATTCTACAATATGAAATAAACATCAGTTTTTATCTTTAGTACATATTTAGAAAACCTTAAAAAAATTCCTTCAAAGATCGCTGCACTTTCCGACAAATACGGATTCAAATTCATATTATTTTGTCAACTTGCTGCATATCAACATTAAGTTCCCGATTTAAAATTAAGAATCGTTTATTATATGTAAAAAAAATATCGTTTCACTCATTCTACACATAAAATTTAACTATTTTTAATGTAAATTCTGTAGTTACCAGCATGTACAAAATTGGGTTGCCGTAAATTTGGTTTGAAACTACAATAAAACCCAGAGCCGGTCCCTAAGAAAAGTTTTTCCCTTTAAAGTTGCTGAACTTCCCGATTAATACGGAATGTTCAATCACGCTTAACGACTTGCTACTTATCAACGTTGCTTCATATGTAAAATGTACTTCTTTTAAGATCGTTTATTGAAAAATAATAGTGCTACCTATTGTATACTTGTAACTACTTTTATTGTAGTCAACGCTAATATGGACAAAAATGAGTTGGCGTAATTTTGGTATAAAACTCTCATTCGTTACAGGGGCATTGCAAAGGGCATGCTAACTGCAGAAAATACAAAATGAATTGAATTATTTTCCATGAAAGCAATCAATGATTACACTTGACTAAAAAGTTCAGTGACAGTTTTTAGCACATTCGAAATGGACTCGCCCATATTATGATGAATGAATATGAACTTTTTTAAAAGTTAATAAATAGTGCAAAAAAATCGCTAAATTTTGTAAGGAGTAAAGCATCAAATTTGAAATTTGTCGATATATTCCACTGATTATTCTATACTTGATCTATCTCTACATTGTTAAAAATTAGCTGCAACGGCTGTGGGGTGAACCATTTCACCACATAGCCGTTGCAGCTACTAGGAAACATATTTTTATTTCCAAATTTTTAACATTGTATAATTCTATTGATATATTCAATAATTTCAATATAATTAATGTTATTTGCAATTCACAGAAAAAGCGTATTTTTAGTAGAAAGATGGAAAATTGTTTCAATTAAATGAAAGGCAACGCTGCAGAATAAGAACATATATTGTTAACGAATAACTTTTGATTTTTACTTTATATTATGCATAAAAACGAACATACGATGTACAGATTTGACCAATAATTAGTATATAAATTTTGAATATAGGAGCTAAAAAATAGTTTACGATTGCTACCACTTTTGTTTATTAATAAATAAATTTAACAAAAATTTATCGAACCTAATCTTCTCGACTACAGCCTTATGGTTCTTACTATCAAGTGAATGTATCCGGACTTTTCGGTACGTTTGCGGCAATTTCCGTAACATAAGAGTCATAATACACTTGCAATGTAAAAGGTAATTGCAGAACTTCCTACAATTAGTCTAGTTCAAAACATTTTAGTATAAGAATAAGAGTGTATGGGATTTACTCGCAACATGCTCTTTGCACTTATTTTATGAAATTCAGTAATAAAAATATTGCAATTGCATGTAGACTAGACTGTCATTAGTTTTGCTCATACAAAGGCGATTCAAATACAACGATACCCGCTTAATACAACGTAGTTTTATGTGGGTATCGCTATTTTTGGTCATCTTGTATTTGCAGAAGAATAAGGATTTACAGAATTTCAAAACCTTAAGAAGGCATTCAAAATACCCTAAACTATAATTTTATTTCTTTGATTATAATCATAACACTAATATTTTACCATTAATAATTATTAATCGAAAAATGATTGAAGATAATTTTAAATCTAATTTAATCGAAAAATGATAATTTATTGAAATCCTATATATAGCTTTTATGGTATACTGTCTGGGAAAGTCAATGACAGTGTGTAAAAAATGGGCAGCTGAATTTGGGTTTTGAAACACTTTTTCCTTACCAGAAGAGTAGCACAGGTTGCCCGCAGCATTTTCAAAAATAAATTGAATCATTTCCGGTGGAAGCACTATATAATTACACAGAAGGTTGGTTTAGTTTATTATCTTTTGAAATGGTTTAGTTTATTATCTTTTGGATATGGTTCCAGCCTTCAAATGTAACTAGCAATTACTTTTTTTACTCTAAAAAATGACGCTTAAACGATTAATTCGGCCTTCTTTTTAAAAGTTAAAGAATAGGGACCTTTTAAGACCCCTTCAGATGGCGCTGATTTAATAGTATGAGAGTAAATGTTAAGAATTTTATAGAAAAGGTTGCCTTAAACAGCATCAATGCCAGCAACCCTTAAGAACTACGTCATTTTTTATACAAATGAACAACTGATACACGTCACCTGCGTCGGCATCAATATTTTTTGAAGAGCTTACGCCCGTATTCACCGCAACGCGAGTGATTGGCGTTAACTCATGAGTTGATATACCCGCGCATTACCGCGTTCACCCTCGTTAACGAAATCGCTATTCACCGCGTATTTTGAACACCGAGTATATGGATTCGGAGTTAACGAACGTTACTTGCTCAGGGCGGCATATTATTGGTTGAAAATAACTCACTCTTTCTTTACCCACAATCCTTCGCTTTTCTGTTTTGATTTTTCTCTCCGTGCAAACTCGTGGTAATTTCTGTGTTAATTATTTAATATTATTATTTATTCGTTATTATTTACAATTTTTATTTATTATTTATAATCTTTATTTTATATTCGTTTTCGTTGTTATTGCATTTTTAAAGTATTTATTTCTAATTACTGAGATGGAACCAGAAAACGTAAAAAAACGTGTTTTTTACACAAACTACGAGAAAGAACTTATTCTTAATTTAATCAAACCACAAATTAAAATAATTGAATGCAAAGAAACGAACAAAGCAAGTAATGTAAAAAAAAACTAGAAGCGTGGCAAGAGATTGCTGGTTCCATTTAACGACGATATACAAAAATACCAAGAAAATTATAAATGTGCGGCTTGCAAAGTGTATTCAGAAAATAAACAAATCAGGAAAACGAATGCGAAAAAGGAATGGCGATAATCACAACACACAGAAATTCGATTGTGCGCATGCGTAACTCGGAAAGTTCCACGTTAACGCTCCCAATTCGGCGAGTTACCTTTTGAACCTATGGTTGAGATAAAACGGGAGGTAATTTGAGCTGTGAATACGGTTTTCCCCAAACGAGGTGTTAGTACCGGTTTTCGCGAGATAACTCAGAGTTGAAAAAAGCGGTGAATACGGGCGTTAAGCATTTTCTTTTATACCCGCACAATTGTGTAGCTCAGGTAGTAAAGGGTTGAGGATGTAAGCACCATTTTTTAAGAGATCACACCAAAAACCAATGTTGTAGAATGTTATTAAAAAAGTTGAACAATTTGTTTATTACTATGATTTAGTATCTAAAGAATCCGTATAGAAATTTTTTACTATGTAGTTGTGTATACAGTTTTCTGGTATTGGTATACCTGGCGACTATTTTACTCTGATTTTGGCATTGTTTAGTTAGACTTACTTTTATTGTTTTCGCTGACTAAGACAGGTATTAAAAACTGTCACTAAACCTTTTGAACAGTTGTAATCATCAAGTATTCTCATGCGAAATTATTCAATTTATTTTTGTAGATACTGCGGCTAACCTGTGCTACTTTTCTGGTAAAAAATAAGTGTTTCAAAACCAAAATTACGGCTACCCAATGTTTTACAAACTGCCTTTGTCTTGCCAAAACAGTATACGAAAAAAGCTATAAATATATGATTTATATAAATAACACTATTATTTTCCCAATAATAATAATATTAAAGAAATAAATTTAATGCAATTATATTTTTACAGGTTTTGTATTATGTTGGAATGAATTATCCGTAGTATACGGATTGTTCAGCATTTTGTGAAAAATAGTGTATTTTTTGTACATCAAAGAGATTTTCACCCACAAAAACTTCGGTTAATCAACTTCAATTTAATACCATATTAAAGTTTCTAATTTTAGTTTGAAAATGACAAATTGATTTTCATTTTCTTGAACTAAGACATAGCTGGGGAAAGAACTACCAGAATAAGAACAAATATTGTAAATGAATAATTTTTCGACTCTTTCATGCATAAAAAGAGAACATAATTATGTATATATCTTATTAAAAATTATTATAGAAATATGCACTTTTAATGCATCTTAGACTTTAGCTCTAATTTTAAGCAATTATTCTCTATTTTCTACAAATAGGAACGTAAAATTTTCCATTTTACTTAAATAAAAGCTTTTTCTTCTTCTAAAAATTTTTTCTTAACAAATGATGTATTATGACATCAACTTAAATAAAGTATTAGTATCTTCTGGTTACATTAGTTAAAAAGGTAGTCACGGTATTCCAATTTGCCCCGTGATCCAATGTGCCCCCTTTACTGTCTGTCTAAAATGTTAAAAGGCCCTAAATAATTATTCCATCACTTTACAAACCTTATTCTATTTAAAACGGTAGAGCTCAGGATGTAGTTTAAAATAGATCAAATCCCTGTTAAGAACGAATAAGACCGAATGATAACGGATCTCCAAACCAAAGTGCCTCTGTGCTAATCAAAAGAAAAATATATTTTCTAAGCCACATTTCTCCGGCTGTATTAAATATTTTTACAAACAGTTTTTATGTGATAAATTTTGTTGACTTACAGGTCTCTATAATCCCACTTTTGAATTTGGTTCGAATATATATATTTTTTAATTTTCAAAAAATAATTTTAGACAAAACATTCGAACCAATTTCAAAAAGTTGGATTATAGAGACCTGGTAAGTCAGTACCATTTATCAAATAAAAAACCGTTTGTAAACATATTTAATACAGCCGAAGAAATGTGGCTTTGAAAATATTTTTTATCCATTGAATTAACACATAGACACTTCGATTTAGTGACCTGCGGTCATTCGGTCTCATTCGCCCTTAAGCGTCGAACGACCTCTAGTTCTGGTTTGGACATGGTAATATGTGTCACCATTAGGGAACAAGGATATAGTTTTAAGTTGCGTCCGACGAAGATTTTACCTTCAACCAAACCATTGTAGGCGAGTCTGCTTTGAGATTTTGACCTCGTCCCTTGACCAGGGTTCTAAATTACGAGGCGATATTGGCTATGTTAAAGCTCCTAAAGCAGGCTAGAAATAGGCAGCCGGAAAGGATTACATTACATTATTACTTTGATATTTTCGTTGCGAACGTTATTTTATCGTTAAAAGGTAAATCTGACAAACATGAAAATTTGCAGGGATTTTACGAAAAGACAAATGTTACAAACTGAGTCCATAACCCTTTGTGTGATTGAAAAAAAAATCAGCAATGATATGGATAAATCATAATGAAATATTTCTATATACACAATAAGAAACCAGGAACTGCAAACAAAAAATTAATTGCTTACTTTATTAATGAAATAAAAGTTGATCATATATGTCTCACTGACACTCAAAGTATTTACTCTCAGTTTGTTATATTTATCCCCTTAAAAGTTTAGGCAAACTTGATTTTTTTAAATTGGAAAAAATACTTTTACATACCACAAGCATTATGTCAGACATTTTAGCATCACAATCGCTCATCATGGGACACACATTCGTTTTTCTGTAGTGTAGTGACCTGTCGCACACTTATCCTCAAATAGTATTTGTGCTAGATGGCGCTGATTTACCACTGTAATACTAGATTACAACGCATCACATAACAATATCATCTAGATTACAACAAATATTTTAGTTAAATAATCCGAAGCTACTTGTTTTTGACCTTGAAGATGTACCTTTTGGTAGACATAGGTTATTGTAATGTCTTCGGTAACATGTTAAATACAAGGTCTTATATTTCACTGAAAACACGGCTAATTTATGAACCTATACAATAATAATTTATGTTTAAATACACTAGAGAACACAAAACAAATATATTTCTCAAAAAAACTTTCTTTATGTAGATATCATTTTTTTAATTCATAAAAAATCCAGTTTCTAACTGACGAAATCGTCTAAAAACATGAATGTAGGGTGTACATTCTACCGCTGTCAGATTTTAAAAACTAGGTTTTTTTTTTAGAAAAACGCGAATTATATATCTGGGTAAGTAGAGGCAATATAAAAAAGTGGTTTAGTTTTATCTCTTGCAGATGTTAGGGGGGAAAACTAAAAACTTAAAAAGGTGGATTATATTTGCCCCAGTATCACACATAAGGGTTAAAGTGTTATTTCAGTTACATTGATATTGCATATCATACAAGGAATCTGTTAGGAATACTAAGTATATTTTAATGGGAAAGCTAAGATTAAAACAACTTTCTGTTTATTATTATTATTATTATTATTGACCAAAATTATAACACTTCCGGTTAATATGACAAAACAAGATTTGCATTTTTCTTCTTTCTTAAAGTCAACAGAAGATTTTTATTAATTGTAGAAGATTAGAATAACTTATTTTACATAAAAAAAATATTCACACGAACAACCAGTTTAATATTTCAGTAAATGCATTTAAAGAAAAAAATACAAAATGTTTCCATTCGTTCATTCTGTACGATTTGACATAGATAAATAGACTCTCCAGAACTTTTTGGGCTGTCTTGAAATTTAAAGGAAAATTGGTAACTTCTGGTATTTCATATTTGAGGCTGGGGAGCCCATTAAGTTAAGGCGTTTGCCTTGCATGCGGACGTTACCAGGTCGGGTGTGGACATCGCCTGAATAACTGCCGACCTATAAACGGCCAGTGCAGCCAAAATTGTCCAACGAATAATACACCGTGTGGAGAGGGAGAACGTTAAATATGCTACAAAGTCCCAACGCTGCGTACGATGTCGCCCTTAACGGTTGCGTTGGGTGCCTGCTCAGGTGTCGGCTCGTCACATGACTGTGGTTTAAAATTACGACGCCAATAGCCCTCGTGCATCTCTTGTGCGATGATAATTCAAACTTCACTTTCTGGTTTTCCATAAGGTGTCCGTTTTCTGGAGTTCTTTAGTTTCTTAAGGAACAAAATAAACTCAGAATGGACTATCCTATTATCGCTTATTTTTTGAAGATTCCTCAGACACAACTCGGGAATACCTTTCTTTTCAAGCAATGCAGTATTGCTGGTCCAATTTAAACTTTTTGCCTTAAAAGGCTTAAAATTAGATACTTTAACACCTTTTATGTGTATAAGCAAAACTAATTACAACACGAATAACGAAAAAAAAATTTACAACACGAATAACGAAAAGGTTTAGGCATTGGCTTCCGACTGTATCTTTCTAGCCTCCAAGGAGCTTTAACTCGGCCAAATTACGCCTCCTAATTTAGAACCACTGTCAAGTGACGAGGTCGACACCTGAGCGGGCAACCAAATAGACTTCAAGCGACATCGTACGCTAACGCAGTCGGGACTTTGGACCCCAGTACTCAGGGAAGTACCCCTCCAGTGTACTCAGGGAACCAATTAACTAAAAAGAATTTTTTTGCCAACAAAAACCCATCTATAGGATGTGGCCGAAATTAGACCCTATGTATGAGAGGCTGGTGTTCTGAAGGCTGGGATACGGAGCCCCGTACCAAAAAATAAACCAATTTCACTCCAATTTATCTTATTACCAGTTTCAAGTTTTCAAGGACCGTTACCAATAACCTTCGTGTAACTCAATTAGGACGTTAATTTAACCGAATAAGTTTCTAGTTTTCAATTTTTTTTTGCTTACTGGAGTTATTTTGTCCTTAAATAAAATTAGATAGAAACGAGTAAGCAATTCAAACAACAACAATACCCTATTTTACTGATTTTTATTTAAAACTGTAAAATATTTCACATGTAAATTGCTTTTCTGAAGTGTTAAAGGGCCCTAAGTGAAATTAAAGCAATCGACTTAATGGGGTACAATACCCAAAAATAATCCAAATAATCCAAATGTATAGGCTGAATATATGAGCAATTGAGTTATGAACAATGAATACGTTTCAAACGTGTATGAGTACGTTTTTTATTGCTACTCCCTTGCTTAAACAGGAGTACGATTAAAATTACAAAACACAAATGCTTACAGATAATTATTTCTTCAAACTAACCTAAGTATTAAATATTCTTTTAGTAGATGTTATTAGCATGACTCTTTAAAAAAAATTAACATTTACAACCAGCTTTATTGTAAGAAAAAATTCTTCAATGCAGAAAGATACGTACCTCTTCAATGCATCGAAAACCATATTTAAATTCCATATGTAACGAAGAGTCCGCAATTTGTGGACTGTTCAGTAATTATGAAACAAAATTAGTTAATATGGTTCACGTAGTTATTTGAAAAGTTTGTAACCCTGCTGTAATTTTTTAACCTTCACTTTAACTGCATATATATTTGGCAGAACGATTTTACAAGGGTAGTGAACTGATGAGTCATTTCGATGTTTTAGAGATTGACGCTATAAAGCTATAAAAAAAGATTTAACGTCAAATATTTTACTTGTAATGATAATCGTAGTAGAAATTATATATATATATATATATATATATATATATATATATATATATATATATATATATATATATATATATATATATATATATATATATATATATATATATATATATATATATATATATATATATATATATATATATAAATATATATATATATATATATATATATATATATATATATAAAATGTTTATACATATATATATATATATATGGTAGTTAAACATTTTTTTACTATATTTATTATTTTTCTTTTATGCTATTTTACCACAGTTTTGGTGGCGATCGTTAAAGGAACGTATTTTTTTTATCGAAGTGAAGTGTTTTTAAAAAGATTTTTTTTTCTAATTTTGAAAAAGCTTTGCAGTCCAAATAATTTTTCTTCTAATATATGTTTAGTTGTGTCAGTTTTCAGTTTTTGTATTCAGATTTACACCTCGTATTTCAGTTAGAATGATAATAAAAGGTTTCGTTTCTTCCATGGATTTTGAGTTATACCCAAAGTATTTTATAATCTCATTACAATCGATTGATGGCACTTTTGCCCTGGAGGGTAACTTTTGGACCAAGCATAAATCCTTGTACTGACTTTCTTCTCGAATATTTTTGACTCATAGGTACAGTCAAGGCAGATTTGTAAATAATTGTAAAGGCAAAGAACATTTTTAAAAAGCATAGTTAATGATAAGTTATTGGCTTAAAAATATTGGATTAAATTCACCCCATTTGACGGTATCTAGTAATCAGGCCAACTAGTGCACTCCCTCTATACCCATTCTCTTTAAAGCCCGTAATAAAACTACATGTTACTTAAATGTTCAGTGAATGAAAATATCCCATTGACTGCTTCAGATTAACTTTAACAGCTATTGAGTAGCTGAACGAAATAAAGGCCAGCCTGTTCACTACAGAATAAGCGCTTCACCAGCAACCACGTAGCGGCTAATCTTCATATCAACTATTCTTGCGCGCCTAACTTGCAATATAAGTTTGACAATGCTTTATTTAACGTTTTATTAAAAGAAAACTTTTATACATTTTGCACTGTAGGGCTCGTTTTACACCAAAGTGTTCCGGCAATGTTCACCGTATGATCGTGGTGACAATGATAGGACCTTTCACATGCGATGTAAGCGAAAACTATATTTGCGGTTTTCAATCATGTAGTGGCAATGTTCAGTATCAAACTTTTCCGCATTTCAAATTCTTTTAAAATTGACACAACTTGATTCAAAACTGCAGGTAAAAACGCAAGTACGGTTTTTAAGGGTTACGTGTGAAAATCCAATTCAATTTATTCGTAATTTACCATTGTTTGTAAAACAAAACGATGGAAATTTCCTAAATTGTAATGTATCAGAATAGTCCCTTTCCCTCGATACATACCTTGATAGAAAATTCTCTTGGCCAATGCCCAGTGTTAAATATATTAGACAATAGTTCTTTCTAGCAAGGCATGTTTTTTTTGTTTCAATTTAATTTTGCTGTAAAATTAAACTAAGGCTTAAGATAATTGTACGTTTAAAAATAACACTCATTTTAGTATTATTTTACTCAACGAAAGTTAAGGTAGTATTGGAAGTATTGAGTAATAGAGTCATACAATCAAGAGATGTTGTACAGGTAAAGTCTTATGACGTTGCTTCCTATTGACTATAGTCTATGTTGATTCACCCAAATCAAACTATATGGATCATATGCACTACGTTTCCAATATTATATTGCACAATTAATTTTAACCAAATTTAAATATCATAGCTACATGACTCTGTCATTTTCGCATCATTATCATACAATTATTTTTATAACTATGTTCTAAATCTTATCTTATGATTACCCTATATTTTAATATTCCTGTGTTATATGAAAAATATTTTGAAACTATCTTTCCCAAATATCAGTTAGAATTTTGGCACACCAACACAGTGGACTCTATCCGGAGATCAGGGATCACACCCTTGTTAATCTCCATAGGCTCCGAGTACTTAGGAGTGTTTGAGAGGGGTGTTAATCAATGAATTAGGTTCTTAAAATGTCGATTTTTTAAAATTATATTCTGAATTGTTTTGTCAATTTTTTAATACTTAAACTAGTAGAATAATCGTTAGTGACGTTAGATTTGTTTATTGATGATGTAATAATGTTTTTTAAATATTTTTAATACATTAAATATAAATGCATATATAAAGGAATTTATTAGTATTTCATATTTGAAATAGTCGAGTAAATAAAATAGAGTACTACAAATTAAGAAATTGTCAGTGTTTTTACCTGGCATGTATTACCTGGCATGGTTTGCAATTCATGTTTAATGACCATACTCACTCTTCAGTGATTACTCATAATGAACTGAATTAATCAACTAAGCTTCTGTAAATAACTATTTTTTTAACTTTAAAATTTTAAAAGTGTGATTTATTATTTTTATCTTTTTTTTACAAATTGAGAGGGTATTGCTATTTTTTTTTGTCAAATGGTTACATTACAAAGTTTGTGTTGCGCTAACTTTAATTCGTATTTAATTAATTTTATTTTATAATAGATTTTTTTAAGCTATTAAGTTTGAGGTGTTATTTTTTCTGAAATTCATTGATCTTTCCATTAAAAACTTTGTGCAATATTATTGTACATTGATGCGCAAGATCCTTTATTTACAGGAATAAACGAAAATATACTTTTATAATGTTGCTTCGGTTTTTGTTCACTTTAAACTATTGTTTTAATAAGTTAATAAGTGTTTTTTGGACGTAAAACTTTAAAAAATATTCTTATGTTTTCAGAGTTTTGAGTCATAAATTCCACTAAACTGATGTGTCCTTCAGCAAATATTATACGAGGTTTTTAATAAAACTACTTGTATAACATATTTTGAAATATGTGTTTGAAAAAATATTTATATAAAGAATATATGTGTAGGATTTTGTTAGGTAGTTAAAAGGTTAGAGAATACCAAAATTCCGAAATATTTATTCTTTTATTTGATAAAATTATTTTTATAAATTAAAATATATTTGCTAACGGGAGGGAGCGATACATGTAAAAATCGATTTTTTTTTATTTCATAAATAGTTAAAATAACGTCTAAAAATATGCCTGCAAATTTTTAGAATGAAATTCGCATTATTTATTGATTAATCATTTAAATGAACCACTTCAACTCGGCGCTTGAGGGCTTTGTCAAAATTTTCAGCACGTTTATCTCAAAACTACTTTTTATTAAATTGGCGGGCAAGATAACTCAAAAAGATCTCATTCGATCCTTATAAAATTTGATATACGTCTTATCTATAGTATTATCTTCTAGTTGAACCTCAAAAATGCGAAAGCAAAATTAAAAATTACAGTTTTTTTTACCCCAAAACCTTTGAAAAATGGGTAAAAAAATCGAACATTTTTATTCTGAGGCTTGCCGATTTACAATTTTTCAATTTTTTTAATTTTGTATTGGTTTAACTAGAAGATGTCAGTTTTATGAACATTTTCATATAATTTTTTTTTATTTCAGACATATTTTGGAGTAGCTAGAATTCCCGCCGATTGATACTTTTATCCGCGAGAGTCTCAGGAGATGAGTTACAACGGCGGCCATTTTAAAAAACTAAAACAAAAAAAAATCTAATTTTTGTATTTTAATGTATAATGTAAAAACATACTTAATTTTAAAACGATTCATGTATTTCTTCTCGTTTGATAACGTCTCTGAAAAACGATCAAAATTCAGGTGGATACATGTATCTCCGCCCTTAATTAAATTTAAACGTAGCAAGTTAAATAAACTGTATCATTTTAATTTAAAATGTGTAATGCCTAGTTGTTCTTAGTTCACATTCCAAAATTTTAAATAAGTTTCTTTCTAATGACTTCAAAGAATAATGGTGAGAAAACTATAACATTTGATTTAAAGTGTCGAATGTTACTTATAGTTTATCTGTCACATGTTTTAACATCATTTTCACTTCGATTCAGATAATCACCATCTAATACATTAGTAATAGTTGACTCACAATTTTTCTACAACTCTAAAACGAATAACCTCTTGGTTAAAGACCTATCCATACCCTTCCTATACCTGACAACGCATTCAAACCACACCGAAAACTATATAAATGATGGCATTTTAGACACAAATGGCAGGTCTCAAATAACTTAAGGTATATAATTCTGATAAGTAGAGGGTTGAATGGCTCTATATCCATCTCTCCGGAAAAAATATCGAAAGGTTGAGAAGATTAATGCAATTCCTTCTCAGGTTTATTGAAATACCGATTGTCAATATTCAGCCACAGCCCGTTCTTATCGCTAACTGAAGAGTAGACAGCTCTTATTAAACTTTGTAAGGGGGCCTCCGTTTCTTGTAGCCCAACTGACAGCTGCCAAGGGCGCCGTTCTTTTAACAAGGGATGACGTCACAAATAAAGACCTCTTCCCATTCTTCTAGTTATTAAATAAAATCATTGGACCTTCATTGAAGATATATCGGATTTGATTGCCAGCGTGGCTGTCGAGGATTAATGGCTGACAAATGCTCGTAATAAGTATCCTTTCGGAGAAGAAACTGGGAGACGTTTTAATAAGGATAAAACAGGACAATTCTCTTTCGTGATGCTTCAATCCGAGCGTCGGCCGCTTTTTCGATTTGCTAGGGTTCATTAATAGCAATCTTGTCGGGTTATTTCGACAAAGTTGGTAGTGAAACTCGAGTTGTTTGGAATATCCAAAATGAAACCTGAAATTAAAACTCAATAATAAGGGAAGCGTTAAAAACGATGACTTATTTTTAATCCTTAATAATCTAAGACGTTTCAAATTGTGACTGATTTACTATTCAGAAGTTAAGGTGATAATTGAACAATTTCAATCCATAAAATTACCAATTAAAAAGTAGTAACTGAAAAAAATCTGTATTTGGACATTGAATATTTATCTTAATAGCAGGTTGTCTTTTTTCACTACTTTTATGTGTTAACTATGAAATTAGGAAAGCTATTTTTTAAAGTAGAACTTGTAAAAGTATCACCACTAGTAAAAAATGTGAGCTTATTTAACTGAAATAAGCACAATTTTGAGCTCACAGATAAACTTTTTCTTTTCTTTAAATCTTAAGATACTTTTAAATTTATCTTCGGTTAATAACGATCTAGACATATAAACTTGCATTTGACTAATGAAACGGAAAAATGTTATTATTACATCATACTTTTAACCTTGTTAAGTAGTTAGTATAGAGGATGTGTTTTTCTTCCAAATGTTTGTTAGAGTTTTGTCAAATTTCTGTTGAAATCCACTGACAGGGATCGTCGCTGTTTGTCTTTCCGATTCGCAATTGAATGAAATGTTTGTCTCAGGAAGATCTTGCAAGGAACAGTAATAGAAATGAATGGCGTTAAGAAAAATGTGATCAGGGTAAAAATGTTTAAATGGGGAAGCTAATCGAGAATCCGGGGCGTTTTAAACGCTAAGAGCAATCAAATAAATTGCAAACATTACTATTATGCCGGCTTTACAAGATCCTAAGCTTTTAAATTATTTTCCTCTTCATGAACCTAAGGTTCCATGGTTTATTCAAAATAAATTATTTAACGTAGCAAATTAATACGATGTTCTTCCAGTTTGTAATAAAAAGGAATTGCAATAATATTAAATTTGCTAGGGTGTTTGGTACATCTTCTCAGTTAGTGAAGCCCATTATTGAGTATACTGCAAGATACTTTTAATTTAGCATAGAATGCGAAATTTGCTTTTTAAATGCCATATATAAATTTCAATTTTTACTCTGCTTTTGCGATTAGTAAAGAAAACTTGTGCCTCGCATTTTCATTTTATTTCAAATCTTTTTATCAACTTAACGTCTGCTTGGACTATTTTAAACTTTAGTAACGCATACTTAATTCCGGTAATAATACTACATTTTAAGTTCTAAAAATAAATAGAGGAAAATGTACGGCCTCGGGAGACTTAAAACTATTTAAATAAAAAAAATGAAATAATCCTGCCACTTTAAAAACAATAACCCCACGAAATAAATTAGTTATAATTGTGAAAAATACTGAACAAAGAAATTAATTGAATAAAATAGCAATATAATGAAAACATTCTTGTGCAACTTATTTTTCACAACCAAACCAAGATTTATCTCCAAATTAAGATAAGTCCACCAAACCTACAAAAGTTTTAATCAAATTCTAATATTCAATTCATAAAATTTAATAAATTAAAACTACTTTAAGGCACCATCGTTGACAAAGCAATAAAGTATACCATAATATGCTGTTTCTTTTCTTTATAAACAAATATGATTATCAGTATCCACTGATTTATCCAATTAAAGTATCTGTTATCCTCCCTATTCATGTATAATTTCGTAATTGTTTACAAATTAATGATCACAAATCTTTTTTCCTTGAAAATAAAGAAACCAAGCAATATAATTACATCGCAATTCTACTGAAATTTATTAGCAATATGATATAAATATACTCACAGAAGTGAAATGCGTTTTATTCCTCATATACTGAATGCTCTGTTAGATGAGAGGAAAAAACTAATTGTAGCCTTTGAAAAATCAAATTAACTTAATTCAAACAATGTTTTCGAAATATAATTAAATTAGGATATCATTTTCACTTACTCTGAATCACCTGATTACAATTCAATTATATTTGATAATTTAATGCGCCTCTTCATATGAATCGGGGATTATATAAGGATTGGTGCGCATTTTCAAAGGGTAAAATCCAAGTTTGCAATTGGAAATGTAATAAATTTTTCCTTAGATTTTAATAGTATCGCGTTTCTCGAAAAATATTCTTGTTAAGGTGTTGAAAGAGTTACGGTGTAAGTATAGCAATAAAACTCGAAGGAGCTAATGTAGAGGGTGGATTTCTCTTGTTTACTTTTCGCAGTGTAATGGATATGATTTGAAGTCGAATTAATAGTTTGCTAAAGATGTTACCACCGTTTTTGTCAGAAAGCAGATCTCTATTTATTCAATGTTGATCCACGACAGATTAAGATGCGTGTTATTCAGTAAAAGAAAGTCTTACTAAAACTACACTTTGCGACTTTTAACAAAAAGGCAATTAGCTTTCTCAAAATTGTCGCGAATTTGTGTCGGTAAAACTGAATTTATCATATAAGTTTGAGTCAAATGTCATTTTTATCGCATTTTTTACTAGTTTATTCTTTTAGTTAGTAATTTATCTGAATCTGAAAATTAAAGAAAATTGTGAATAACATAAAAATTATAATTGTGTATAACATATAACATAATAAAATTAGTATAAGCTTTTTTGTGCAATTTGTTTTGGTCATGTCTCAAAATGATCTTTTCTTTTAGTCATTTTAAAAATGCCAAAATGTGCTTGAATTTTTTTTAAAGAAGCGTGAGGGTATCAGCAACACAATTAAACATGATGTTTTACATATAAAACCCCTTGGTATTTATCTGTGGGCAATTAGTTTCTTTATTTTTATATACGCGTTTGATTTCTAAAATGAGATAAAGGTTACTTACAGTATTTTCAAACCGCACTGAAATTTGTTTGTTCCTGCAGGGTCTTTTTAACCCTTTAAGACTAGCACTGATTTAAGTTTATGAGACTAAATTTTAGAGTTTTATCGAAAAAATGCCTTAAACAACATCAATGCCAGCAACTCCTTAAAAACAAAGTCATTTTTTATACAATTTATGAATGGTACAAGTCAGCTGCTTCGATATCGATATTTTTGAAAAGCTTGAACATTCTCTTTTATACCCGCACGATCGTTATAGCTCGGTATTAAAGGGATATACGTTATTTTTAGAAATAGTGTTATTGTATGAGAATAATGCTACACAGATTTTCATGTAAGGGGACAAAGTCATTGTTATCTTTCGCATTTCTGAATTAATCGAATGGTATTGAAGTACTTTCTTACTCGTAGCATAAAATGCTATTTTCGGAGTGTGACTTATTTTTAAAATTTTCAAAAGATGAAACCATACTATATTAAGAATCGGATACCGAAGTAAAGTGTTTAAAATACACATACATTCCTCTAGCAACATTATAAATTAGATTTTCCTAATTTAAACTATAGAACAGTCAGTTCGAAGTTATGTTAACAAGGTTCGTCAGATTTTTTTTTCGTTTTTGCTACACACGTGGAAGCTGATTTTAGACAGTTCTGTGTTATTATTTTCATTTTTCCGAACTTCCTAACTGAACTTCCATCACAATTTTATGCATTAAAAATCTCCTCTCTTATTTTGAGAATTTTATTATTGCAATGTTATCAAAAGAAAATATCATTGATTAATTTAGGATTAGATTATACACAATTTTATGAAATTTTGGGAAAATATGGTTGAATAAAGCTTTTATTCAAAAAAAAATAAAACGCTAAACGTATAAACAATAATATTCTAAAGTATTATGAGCAAATGTGACGTTTCGCAAATTAAGTAAATATGGAATAAACCTAGATTTTTAGTGCATAAGGCGATAAGCTACAGCATCGAGAGATTTCAATTTTATTATATGAAGTTTAATCATTTTAATAACACTAACTTTTTTTTGCGAACTTAGTAGCCCAGCTTTGCCTATGTACATTTAAACAAGGATTTTAAAAATTTAATCATTTGGTTCTGTATTTTTTTTGCAAATATGAATTTACTATTTAATTCTAGCCAATACATGCTTCTTTGAAGTTATTAAAATAACATTAGAAATATTTTAAATAAATCAAAGCTTGTGAAGCAACCTTTGAAATAAAACCTTATCTATTGTACCTCGGAAAACTTTTACAACACTTTTCGGACACCGCTTTCGTACATTTCTGCTTTATTTATGGCACCCAAATCTAACAAATAATATACATATAAATTCCGAAATATATCTAAAGAAATAAATTCTGAGGAATTTTTCCATTCAAATTTCTGTGTTCAGACAGAATTTTTGGCTCAATTTATGTTCCCACTGTTAGACGCCAGTTGCGGCATCTATAAATCTTAAGAGAAGCGGTCTTGCAATTTGTTTTTAATTGAAGTATGCAATATTATACGCAGCTTGGAAGATACATTAGGCTATAAAGGATGTAATTTATTGCTCTTAAATTATGAACTGCGATATTGGCTAAGGTTTTATTTGAAGCGCATCATTAAAAGTAAATTCGGGTATTTAATATCTTATAATTGCCGGCGAATGGGGGGGGGGGGGGTGCCTAGTACAAGTAGGCAGATTATCAAAATTTAAAAAAAAAAAACAATTGCCAAAGAATAATTATTTTAATATTATTATTGATGTAGAGTTTATGTATTTTATCAGCAGTGAAAGATATTAGGAATAGTCTACTTAAGTTTGATATAGAATATTCTCTAAATAAAAACAAAAAACTTGCAATGGTTTTTTAGTTAACTTTAAAAAAAAGTCGATAAAGAAAAATATTGTTATAGAAATAAATATTGTTATCAAAAATAGTTTGAACAAATATCTATAGATATTTTTATAATTATCTTCATTTTTTTAAATATTGAATAAAGCACGATAAATTATATTATATAAACTATCGAAAATATTTATGCAAGATTGGATTAGAATTTCAAAGCATTTCCTTGGGGAAACTATTATACAAAAGAAAAAAAATATGCTTTAAAAAATTAGATTTTTTTTATAAATTTAAGGAGGTTGAAGACGTAAACTTCTAAAAACTTTAACTTAACGGAATTTTCTGGATTTTTCTATGAAAGTATGTAACATAGCTTGTAATTGGAAAAAATACGTCCATTCAAATAAAGAGAGATTTCATTTTATAAACTGTTCTCTTGGATTTTTTTATTGAATTGAATATAAGTTTTAAAAGATATTTTGTTTAGAATCCAATTAAAACTTTCAGTATGCTAAAGAAATTCCATTTATTCCATAAAGTTACATCCATTTAAATTCATAAAATCATCGAAAAAACGATCAAGGAGTACATAAATGTATAACTAAATTATCTGGGAGAGTATAAGAAACCATCCCTAAGCTAATGTGACTCATTAATTTTAATCTTAGCAAATTAAACTTTTTTTCTTTAACATTAAAAGTACTTGTGGCTTTCATGGCCGCCTTGCTCCCGCGTGTGTCCCGCGGGATGTCATATCCCTTTAAGACCGGCTATCAGATGGCACTGATTTAAGTTTATGAGACTAAATTTTAGAATTTTATAGCAAAAATTCCTTAAACAGCATCAATGCCAACAACTCCTTAAAAACAAAGTTATTTTTTTTATACAAATAACGAATGGTACAAGTCAGCTGCTTCGGTATCGATATTTTTGAAAAGCTTGATCATTATCTTTTATACCCGCACGATCGTGAAAGCTCGGTCTTAAATTGATATACAAGAAATAAAATATCTTAATTTCTACTTACATATTTTTTTCAATGTTTTTGAATATTTTTTGTCGCAAAACCTCTTAAAAAATTAACAAGTAGCATTTTTTTTAATTAACCCATTAACACTTCATTTCTTTTTTTTTTTGTCGTGTCCATGAGAGTCGAACTCTATATGTGTCCGTGAATTTTGATAATTTCTTCTACGACTTGCTTGATGTTGTCTAAATACGGATCTATCATAGTCGGCAGTACTCCAATCTTTCTCAGGCTGGCGCTCATAGCCGGACACTCATAGATGTGAGTAGGCGTAAGCTGTGTATCAGGACAATGCTCACAGCTTCTATAGATCTTCTTGCCATCTCCATCTATCTTCATACCCCTGTGGTGTCCGGTTCTCAGCCTAGTTATGGTTTTAAGAGTAGATCTGTTCGCAGTTATTTCAGAGAGAAGATGTTTGGTCTGAATGGATTTTTCTCTAAGCTTATATCTGGCCACTGCATTCGCATCCTGAAGAGAAACATCACTGCAGCTAGTGTTGAGGTCGAACTTCATTTCTGAATACCATTACAGAATAAAAACGATAGATTTAAAATTTTACAATACGCTTTTCTTTTTACTGAATTTGTCCTACATACATTTTTCAACACTAGATTCTTCATTTGTCATGTAGTTTGTTTATTTAGATGAACTTGTGAAACAATTATCCCTCACTAATGATGACGTATTCCTGGTCAAGTGGTCATTAAGGGGTTAAATTAAATATGTAATTTTAACCACCTTTACAGATAAACAAAGTTTTAATATACAGTGTTGTCACTCGAAGCGATTACTTTTTTCTTTTTAATTTTTACTAGAAACCATTTCTTTTACAATGCGAATGTGTTATTCATTTTAGGATGAAAAATAATAGGATTTAACTTAAATTTAAAACTGAATTATTATATTTTAAGACAATTTAGAATATTAAAAAGGTACAAAACATAAATTATTGTTACTTAATATTTGTGTGATCTTAATTCTTAATATAGTAACTTCAATTAATTAATATTTTATACTGCGATAGTATTTAGACTTCTCTTCGGAACGGATTGGCAAAGATATCTATAAGTCATATAGAAAGAGATCCATCTAGATATCTATAAGATATCCAGATGGAAAGCCATATTTTACCATTACAAAACTTAGTTGATTCAGAAGACTCTAATATATACATTGTAAAGTAAGATGGAGTGAAATTGGCAAAAAGAAATACTTCCATAAGCTTAACACGTCAAAATGTTCCCATTTTATGAAGAGAAAACTTTGTACGAATTAAAAATGATTTCAAAATTTTTCGTATCTCCCTTTCAATATTTTTTTTTTATTTTACAGTATTACTTTACATTAACGATGTATGTTGACTAAGTCTTAGGCAAGGTCGTCATGTTAAAATTCAGTTAAATGCAAACAAATAACTTTATTATAACCCTAAATAAGGATTTCAAAGTCTTAAACAGTTACCAAATAAATTGTGAAAAATCACTACTATCTAATTGTACTGCTCCCTATCGGCGGTACAATTGAAGGAATTTGAAAATATTACTATGCAGAATGTAGATGAGTCTTTGTATATAGTATAACTTTTCTGTGATACGACTTTTACACCTGTTCAAGTATTCACAAGAAATCAAATAAACATTAAAAAAACAATTATTTCCATTAGGAAAGGTGGTCAAAGACTTGTAATAAAATAAAATAAGTTAGTAGTATTGTTATTATGAACACTTGGCGCAATTCCAATTTACTAGCTTGTAAAATTTTTTAAATCATTTTTTTTCATTTTGCTATTGTACAGCTGCAGAAAAAAACAATGTGTTGGAAAATCAGCTACTATTCATCTTAGATATCTATTTTTCCTTTGTTTTTAAGTTTATGGACAACATCTTGAATCGGTTAGATGAAACAAAAATATATTGAACTAATTTTTAATAACTACAACATATAAGAAAGTGTGGTACAGATTGAATATTTCAAAACACAAAGGCCCATTTCATTTTTATGAATGTGGCGTATAAAGGAAGAATTTATTTTTTTCTTCTAATCTGAAAGAAAAAAGCATTGAAAGAAAATAGAACAGATCAAGGCTAAAATCAAACGAAAGAAGGTTTGATTGTAATATTAATTTCCGACGAATGTAAAACATAGCAAACAGGAACCGGTAGTCATAACTAAACAATTCTAATTTTTCTCTTCATGAGCAATTTTACAAATAATGGAAATCTTTGAATGTAAAAAGGGGTTAAGTCAGCTGAAGATTTTTTTGTGGACATGACCTTTACTTACATGTAGTTATTCTTTATCCTTTTAGGTAAATCTATTACATATAACCAAATTAAATTTAGAATCACAAAGTTTGAGGTGCAGACTTTTGCATTGTTTGCATTTAACTCACTGATCTTCTAAAGAAGAAAAAAATACACTATTGACGTACCACTATAATTTTTCAATAAATAAATAAATATTTGTAAGAGAAAAAACTTTGAAGTTTGCATACGCTGAGATGTTTCTGTAGATTTTTTTTAACTTTCTGATGCGTTCGGACGGATTGTTTTTTCTTGTATATGAAGTTGCTTCGATTTTCATGTTATTTCTTATTTTTTTGTATTATCAACTATTTCTATATTCTTGCTATCTGTAACTGTTCTACGGTAGCTTAAACTCAATAAGTTTTCCCCATGATGCGTTGTTCGCGTCTGAAACTCATTCTTTTTAGTCTTGAGCGAAATCAAAGGAGGAAAATAAATATTACTCTTTTTATATATATTTTTTTTACATAAGTAGCATATCAAACTGAATAAAACCAAGTGGAAAAAAATCAGACAAATCCTCATAAAAAAATACTTAATAAAACGTGTTTAAAATGACGATAATTCTAAATTGTAAAATATTTTATAGCAATAATTTATATAGGTACCTCAAATCTACTTAGGTAACGTGTTTTAGTAAATATATCAGCATCTTAAATCCATTTATTTAAAATCTACATAACAGCAATTAAATAATTTCTCCGTAACAAATTAGTAATTGTGAAACATATTTGACAAAATGTAACATTCTACCTAAACCCTTATGAGATTTCTGCTCGAACTACAACAACTAAATTGTAAGAAAACTCCGGTTTACTTACGCTAAATGAGTAAATTGTTCATAAACTACTCGTATTAAGTGTGTCCAATTTTCTGGACAAAGACCGGCCTAATAGATTCATCTCGCATTCTGCTCTTGAGGGTCCTTTGAACGAAACGACAGTGATCATTTATTTAGAATAAATCTTCTCAAGTCGGTTCGAGGCTCGAGTAAACACAGAGTTTGTCTACTTTTGAACGAATTTGAACCGAAAGGTCGCTGGTCCATTGAGACTTGTAACTTTGGTATTATGACGATCATTTGGGTTGACACGGTAGCATTGGCCCGTCGCACACATAACGACCTAAGCTACAGAATTGCTCTGGTATAAAAGAGAATGTTCAAGCTCTTAAAAAATATTGATACCGACGCATGTAACTGTCATCAGTCGTTTATTTGTATAAAAACGACTTAGTTCTTAAGGAGTTGCTGGCATTGATGCTGTTAAGGCTACTTTTTCGATAAAACTCTTTAAAAAAAATTAAATATGTATATATATAAGTAAAACGTTTTAAATTCGTTTTTAAATTCTTTAAATTCATTTAATCTCATAACCTTAAACCAGCGCCATCTTAAGGGGTCGTAAAGGGATAACAGTTGTTTTATCTTTTGCATTAATTGCGGTGTGAAACATGATGGCTATAATAAGTAAATTAAAGATACCATAATTAACTAAAGAAATGCCGAACGGGCGGCTGAATGGTTACACTCTTAAAACAAAAGAGTGAAATTCACTCCTATAGGAGAAGTGCTTTTTCGGCACCGGAAAGGAGTGGAAATTAACTCAGACTGAGTTAAAACCGCTCGTTTTAAGAGTGTAGGACGCAGATTGTTTTCTTTTATTCCTTTTACCCACTCCGAAAAAGAGTGAATTTCACTCCTATAGGAGAAGTGCATTTTCAGCACGGAAAGGAGTGGAAATTAACTCAGACTGAGTTAAAACCGCTCGTTTGTTTTAAGAGTGTAGAGAGCTGGCTAGGCAGTCAGAATGCCCCGGGTTCAAATCCCGGCACATGGGCATGGATATGTGTGTTGTGTGTTTGTTTGTGTTAGGTTAGGTTGAACGTTTCCAGCTATCTATTTCTAGCCTCCTTGTCTGTGTTTGTTCTGAAAACACTGTAACATGCGTGATCTTTAAATTTGTGGAGTCGAAAGTCCCGAACGAGCGCATGATGGCGCCACTGGTTTGCTTTAGGTGATCGCTCAGGTGTCGACCTCGTCACTTGACCGGAGTTCTAAATTACGATGCTTAATTGTCTTAAAGCTCCATAGAGGCTAAAAATACACAGCCGAAATAACGGAAAAAAAATATCTTACTGAGACACGTATCATAGGCAAATCAAATTTTCTCGTCGATGTCAAAATTCGGCACACTTATATGCTCTTATTCACTTAACATTGCCACTACTTCAGTTAAACCTGAAGCAATACCGAAAACTATACCTTAATTTTTCGTAAAAAATATCCTTTGCTATCTTAACAAACCAATTTAGCATTGTAACCCTTTGTAGACATGACGTTTCTAGAAAATTGTCGAGTTGTATTGAGACTAACATTTCATGTTTTAAACTCTATTTTACTAATTCGGTCTTTTAAATTTTGTTCGGGTGAATTTGTTTTTCGAAGTTAGGACTTATACTGAAATCAGAAATTATACTTAAACAATCCAACTAATCAATATGTAGGACTCTACTTTTAATATGTAGAAACTTGTGACGTATTTATTATGATAAGCATGCACTCGCACATGTAGGCTACCGCCATAAACTTAAAATACATCAATATTATAAAATGTCAACTTTTTCTAAATTAGTTATGTCAAAATGCTGTTATTTATAAGTCATTTTATGCATCCTACCTTAGTTTTACGTGATGTAATGACGCCTTTTTAAGACGCTAGCAATCCACTTGGCATTAAAAAGTGAACATATTGAACGGGTTTGGAGTATCAAGATAAATGTTTAAAAAATATTGAGATGTACATTCTTGAATTGTCTAATTCAAGAATGGACAATTTTGAATTGTTTAAAGAGAACATAAAAATTTACTCTTATGTGATATAATGTTTTATTTTCATAATTATAGATGTAGTTTGCAATATTGCAGATGATCATACTGTATTTATAATTATGTTTTCCCGAAATAGTGTTTTTACATGCAATTCCTATAACTCAAATAGAGAAAATTAAATAATTTTTGTATTTAAATTATTACTGCTCTATAGTAGTGTAGTTCTAAAGTTTTAGTGCTGAAAAATTTCTTTCTAAAATATTTTAAACACCTTTTACGTAAATGTTATTGAAAACAATAATATATGTAAACATAGGAGTATATGTAACTTCTCCATTTTTAATTACTTTATTTGTTATTTAATGTTAAATTCTAATAAAGTTATTTTAAAGAATCAAATATTACAATTCGTTTGAGTTTGTTTGTCGTAAGTACAACTAATAAACATTATAACAAATGGGTTTCATTAAAATAATCAAGACTTATAGAATGCTATTTTTATTTCAAAATGTAAACATATATTTTAAAATTTTAATCAAATACAATCATAATGTGTCTTTGATCTTTGTTTATCATTAAAAATATATCTTTCCTAAGAAGCAAGCACATTGAAGTGAAATGATATTCAGTTAATCATAGAATTTGCAATTAAGTCAATAAATAGAAGTAAAATGCAATTTCAAAACAAATTATGTACTAAAATAAAGGAAACTTTCTTTTAAAGAACTATACTGTTAAAAATTTTAATACATCCTTAATAGATCCAAGTTATTTCTCTGATTAAGATCAATTTTCAGTACTCAAGGAGGAATTTTGTAAAGTAAGATAAGTACAATGTTTCTTTGCTTGAGTTTAGTCCTTTTCTATCTTCGTAATTTTATTTTACTCATTTCAAAAGAGCCCTGGATCTGCAATTCAAGCAATAAATCGCTTTACGTTTTTTAATGCCCCTTCTCCCTACGATAATTACCAGAAAGACGGAGAAAAATAGCCCGTTTTCAGCATAAACTTTAATTAACAAAACTTTCTAGTTAAATTTTCCGAGCGAATATAATCCTAATTATAATAATAGGGCGCCTCCCGTTTAGCCCCCCCCCCCCCCTCTTAAAAAGGAAAATAGCTCCTAAAGAGAGAGAGAGTCTCGTATTGGAGAAATAATAATAATTTCTCATTGCATACGGATTAAGAGCGAAGAGAAATTTTTGCAAAAAGAAAATTTCGCCATTTGGTAGGAGAAAGAGGTTATAATGCCGGTTCATCTTGGGAACTCTCTTTTCCTAGGTGGGTCCTAATGCCCTTTCTCACTGCTTCTTATAATTTTTACATTCTTCAGAGCTTTTGCCGAGAAATAAAACTAATCTCATTCCAGCTATTACTTTAGGTGCTCTGAAGCAAAATGAAGCAACCCGTGCGTTTTGCCTACAATAAGCTAATTTCTTTTTGTGTTTTTGAAAAGCATGTGGTTGAAGTGGCTTCAGACTCCATTGAAATCGCCCTTAGTAAATGTGAAGCACTGTGTAAATTGGAATTCAGTTCAGAAATGCATTTTTCTGTTACTGGGAAAAAAATCATATTTTATTTTTATATAATCTTAATATTCATGCTAATCTACCAAGTCATCCATAATGTATCTTTCTTCCTTCCGCTATTATTCAGTACATTTAAATGATAAAATAATTATATACAAATTCAAAAATTGCCGTAAACAGCAGGCCAGAGGCCCAGCAAAGTTAGCCCCCGAAAATTCCAATTTTTTACCAGTTTCCAATAACTATCAAGTTTCTTCTTGAAACATAACCATGATTATAAACTGGAAATTATATTTTCCTTCCCAACCATTAAATACTATTATATTTTTATTTACTTCAATTTTTTTTATTAAAAAAACAAGCCGGGTAAGGTAGATTGGGGTGATTAGTAGAAAAAATCTGAAACTTTCTAAATATCTAACCGATGAATGGTTGATTTTTTTCTTGGGAACCTCACTATTGCTAAAATTAAGTAGCATTATTTTGTCATTTTAATTACTTAAATATATTTCTTTTTTAAAGGTGTCTCATTGATGATTATACAAGCGGGGTTATAATTTGACAGCGTCGGAGAATTAAAAGACACTCATTCTAACTTTATTTTATATTTTTCCAAATCCCTACAGACCATTCCAATCAAACCAATATCTTCTTCAGAATGATTTTCGAGGGTTCCTCATCGCCAAACTAATATCATTACCCTATGTCAGGTATAAAATATTGATTAATGTAAAGAGTAAGTTTTTTACGTTCAAGTAACCATTGCTTGATCGTAAAAACTTAATATAAAAAACAGTTATATCCAAACGTCAAAAAATTCAAGATTATTTTTGAAAACACGTTACTATGTCAGTATCAGGAGATT
>JAFNEN010000103.1:585000-692500 GCA_019343175.1 Oedothorax gibbosus
GTATGAAATTCGAGTGGTTTATGAGTCAACTTAATTTTTGACACTGCCTACTACGTCTTTGAAAGTAAAATAAAATTAAAATATAATTTTATATTTAAATAATGAGTATTTGGTGGAATTATTTTAATATATTTGTTTCGATAAATACAATTAATCAGGATTTGTGTTATATATAGAGCAGTAGAAACACTTCCTACTCATTAAATTATTTACAAATTATTTAAATATTTAATTTTTAGTTTTTATAAATGAAATATATTAATATCTAAATAATATTAATATTATAATATTATATATTAATGTAAAGGTAAAAATTTGAACATGTTTCTCCTTTATGAAAGAAATGTTATAATTTATGTGAACCACGTGTCTTTTTCTAATCATAAATTCTTAAATATTTAGAAAATTATACCTCTTAGTAAATTCGTGTTGTTTTGTAGTGATTGTTTAAAAAGGAATTTGGGAAAAAAACTTGTGATGAGGAATTTTGTTAAATACTTATTTTGTAATGACAATTATGTCTAACTTGCAAAATAGCACATTATTTTTTTATTTAAAAAATGAAATTATTCTATTTAATATTGCTTAAGCAACATAAAAATTAATTTATTTTGTCGAGGGAAGGTCGGCAACTGTATCTATGCTAAATACAATTCACTCGAATTTAGCCTCTGAAGTTCACTAAGAGGAAATAAAAGAAGAAATATGGTTGTCTTCAGGTGAATTGTTCTCGTATCAGTTTTTCAAATGCATAAAAATTAACAGAAAGAATTGCATGCTTTAAACTTAATTTAAAAGTACTATACACGCATTTACACGGTTTCAACAATGTACCTAGCTCAAATTCTACTGTTATCAAAGGTTGAACTGAACTATCTGGGAGTTCCAGACAGACCAGTTACTTTAAATGCTCTTCAGTATAAATACCAAAGAAGCTGGTACTTTTGAGTTCTTTGAAATGTATTCATTGGAAAGTAATCGGGGTAGTAACTCAAACGTATTTTTATCTCCGGTATACATACACTCTAATTTAGTCCTCAATCAAGTATACATTATTAGTTTTATTTACATGTCTAACAGTTTTTCGTAATTTCATATTAATTTTTTACTTTATACCAACAATGCAGCATGTTGATTATTTTTTCAAATAAAAAGAGGTTCCTCTTAAATGTTAAAACAACAATCCCTTAACTTAAAATAAAACCACCAACTAATAATTTTTCCACATTGTTTTTTCAAAAAGTCTCTTCGCCCTCTTAATTTTTAATAGAAAAAATTATTTAAAATTTCGGTTTGCTTTTGGTCCTCTGATTCATATCGATTACGGTATAGGCAGGACTTGCTTATAAGAAACATAAATATTAATTTATTTTGTCGATGGAAGTCGACTAATGTATCTATACTTAAGTATGCCACAGTACAATTCACTCGAATTCAGTCCCTGGCAGCGTTCCCTAACAAGAAACATAGAAAACAATATGGTTGTCTTCACGTGAATTGTTCTTGTACCAGTTTCGCCAATGCAAAAAAAATTTTGAGAAAGAATTGCATACTCTAAACATGTTTTAAAAGCAGCCATACATGATTCCAACAATGTATCTACCTAAAATTCTACTGTTCTCAAAGGTTGAACTGAACTATCAGGGGTTTCCAGACAGATCAGTTGCTTAAAATGGTACACCTAAGAGTAAAACAAAACAGCCGGTATGTTTTATTTCTGAATAAAAGTAGTGATTGTAAAATAATAGTGGTAGTAACTCAAGCATATTCTTATATCTCCAGAATACATAAACTTTAATTTAGTCCTCAATCATGCATACATTATTAGTTTTATTTAAATGTCTAACACTTTTTCATAATTTCATATTCATTTTTTTATATATACCATTGAGGTAGCATATTGGCTACATTTCAAATAAAAAGTTGTTCCTCTTACTAAACTATGGAAAATAAAACATACTACTAATAGGAATATGTTTATTCTTTTTTTGACGAGTAAATATTCAGTAAGCGTTTGGATCAACCTTGTTTGTCCTCTGCCAGTTGTTGATCGTCACTTTTTGTATTGAATCCGAAGCATTAAACAAGGAAACACCGAGTTTTTCAAGAATCAGTTCTGCCACTACATAAAAAAATTCCATACTTTAATGAGAATTTAAGAACACACTACAAGATATCAACAGAGTATTTAGCCCGTAATATACTTTATTCAAACGTTGAACTATCTAGGAGATCCAGACAGTTCAGTTTCTTAAGAAGTCATTTGCTAGTTTTGGTATGATACTAATAATGTTTAGTACTTTTAAAAGTATTCTTTGAAAAATAATAGTGGTAGTAACAAACATGTGTTTATCCATAAACTCTACTTTAGTCCCCAGTCATATGTCATTAATTTTATTAACGTGCCTAACACTATTTCATAATTTCCCATTCTTTTTTCACTCATAGAAATAATGTAGCATGTTTACAACTTTTTCAAATAAAAAAGATAATACCTAAAATAAAATTCCTTAACTAAATCCAACTACAAATTAATAATTTTCCTACTTTGTTGTTGCTTACAGTTAGTTCCCTCACCCCTCATAGTTTTTAATAAAGAAAATTGTACGGGATTTGCTTTTGGTTAGGTAAACCAACCCCCATATCTACAAAAATCACTTAGTATACTTTTGCACTGAATTACTAAATTTAACTACACTTTTTAAAAGGCTGCAATAATTTATTGTTTTAAAAATGGTTAAAATTATTTTTGCTTATATCTCAGTTGACCTGCACAGCTTATAAATTAGTATTGAATTATAGTTATTTCATTACTATTAATTACATAACTTTATTTTACAATTTTTCCCAAAACTTATTTTCTATTACAAACTAGAATGTTCAAGCTTTCCAAAAAAAAAACTATACTCAAGCCACTGAATCATTAATTGCTTAAAAAAAGGATGTGGCAAAAGTTAAAACAGATTTCAGAGGTCTTGAAAAAAAATTTTTTTTTGGTTAGTTTTTTCACTAAAACTTTGAGAATAGACTATTAGATACAAAAAAAAGACAGAACTTGTTTAAATTATTCTTTGTGCCCAAAGTGTGTTTTCCTGCTCAAAACCTCGAATTCCACTAAACTGACCTGCTATTCGGCAAATGTTAATTTACATTGCATTTTTACATGTTCCTTTTCTTTTTTTTCTGAAAAAATTCCGAGTTTTAGCAAGATAAAACTATAGAAAATAATACATATACTAATGGGCATATATTTATTAATTTTTTTGACGAGAAAATATTCAGTAAGCGTTTGGATCAACCTTGTTGGGCCTCTGGCCAGTTGTTAATCATCACTTTTAGCTTCCACACTACGTTTATAACGTAAAAAGTGGAAGGTATTATAATCGTTCAGTCCATCTGTCTGTCTGTCTGTCCGTCTGCCCGTCACCCACCTTCATAGCCCAAACTACAAATGCTACGGACAAGAGTGATACGTCAAAAAATTCAGCACATCGAAATTAGAATACATTGAAAATTTCAGAGAAGAATTCGAATTCGAACTACTTCAATTATTTAAAAAACTTCAAAATTTAATGCTCATTTAAAAAGCATAGGAAGCCATTTTTATCAGAATTAAATCACCATTGCCATTCACAACAATCGCTCGAGAAACTTTGAACGAAAACTAAATTCTTTTGGACAATAAATTAAAATAAATTTATTTTTGCGACTTCGATCAGTTTGAAATGACGTCAAATATACTTCACTACGAGATTCTTTGTATGTTGATATGAAATATTTTCCTTCTATTTAAAAGCGAGGAATATTACATATTTATTCTTTGAAATATAAATTAATTTTTGCAAACGATAAGTAATATAATTATTGAATTTTCGAAATAAAATAAAAGAAACTAGCCAAATTTAGCATGTAAATGTTTAATATAGAATTAATGCTGTGTTTGGCGTATTTTTACCTGTTAAATACAACTGTTAAATGGAAGCTGGTTAAGTGACAGATTCTGTTATAAATCTACTTGTTTGTATAGGTATTGAATCCGAAACATTTAACAAGGAAACAAGAGGGTGTCTTCACTCGAGTTGTTCTCGAATCGGTCCATAGTTTAATCCGGAATTAAATAGTTTAATCTGAATTTAAGAACGCTCTACCAGATTTCAACCAAGGATTTAGCTCAATCTCTACTTTTTCAAAACGTTAAACTATCTAGGAGTTCCAGACAGTTCAGGTTCTTAAGAATAAATTAATAAATGAAGTGTTGTATATTACTAACAATTTTTAGTTCTTTTAAAAGTATTCATTGAAAAATAATAGTGGTAGTAACTCAAACGTATTTTTATCCATAAACTCTACTTTAGTCCACAGTCATGAAAATATCATTGGTTTTATGAACGTGCCTAACACTATTTCGTAATGTCCAATTCTTTTTTCCTCTTAGAAATAATGTAGTATGTTTACTACTTTTTCAAATAAAAAAAATATCCCTAAAATAAACTCCCTTAACTAAATCGAACCAAAAATTAGTGATTTTCCCACTTCTTACGTTGCTCTTACAGTTAGTCCTCCCAACTTCATATTTTTTAATTAAAAAAATGTACGGGATTAGATTTTGGATTGGTAAGCCATCCCCCATATCTATAAAAATCCCTTAGTTTACTTTTGCACTGAGTTACTCAAATTAACTATACTTTCTTAAAGGCTGCAATAATTTATTGTTTTAAAAATGGTTAAAATTATTTTAGCTAATATCTCAGTTGATTCTCTTTTAGAATGGACCATTAAGTACAAAAAAGGCAGAACTTATTTAATTATTCGTTGTACCGCAAACATGTGTATTTTTACTGCTCAAAACCTCAAATTCCACTAAACTGACCTGCCTGTCAGCAAATGTTAAACGAGATTTTTTTTTCAAAATTACTTGCAATTTGTGTTTTTAAATATGTAACTGAAAAAAAATTTCTTTTAAAGAAATTGCGAAAATATGTAATTAAAAAAGCTCTTTAAATCTTGATTTATTTAAAAAACCAAATGAACAAAATGTTCTTTTGACGAATGATTTATATGTGTTAATAAGCCATTATTTAACTAAATGAAATTCTAAAAGTGTTTTATAAACATAGATATGTTATTCAAATGCACGAAATTTTCATTACATTATGTTTTTAAAATCATTAACATACATCAAAGGTATGACTGCATGTATCAACTACAAAGTATTACAATTATTACAGAAATAATGCCTTATGGGAAATAATTTTTCATAAAAAATTAAAATTTTTAACAATAATTGAATAGTAAGAATGAGGATAACTTATCTAAGCTTGCAATGTGCATAACGCATCATTAAAAACTTTCCTAAACGAGTTCGTATTGCTGTTATTTTCTTGATATTTATATATATTATACTTTGATTTTTTTAAACGCTTAGCGAATAATCGAAATTTTGGGAAACGGACTCACCTCTTGGCAACTATAACTGTACCGTTACAAGAACGAGACTCTGTTTATCCCTCAGTACTACGTTTAACACCACCTATTAGTGTTAAACCTATGTTTTGTTTAACACCATCTATTAGTGTTAAACCTATGTTTTGTTTAATGTGACATTAAAGTGAATTCAACTTTAATTTTTAAAGTCTGTTTATTTTTCATGACAAATGTAATTGTTTAATTTTTTTAGAAAGAAGAATGATTTTTTTATCATACTTATACTTAATTATCGTCAGCATTTCTTCACCAGTTGATATATTTTCCACTCTATTACAAAACTCCTTGGTCTCGTAAGCTGGAATGGGCACGGTAGGTCTTGGCCCACTAACGGGTTTAGTTTTTAGTACAAAAATATCGAAACCATTTTTTTTCCCTGTAAAGAATTGTGCTTGTCATGCGGGAACTTATGAACTATTCGAAAAGAGCAGAAAGTTAATTTTACAAATTTAGCCGGTGCTAACGAATATTATAATTTACAAATATCAATTTTTATTGAAACGTTATAGTGGTAAACTTTTTAAATTTTTGCAAAAAAATTGCAAAAATATATCATTATTAAAAAGCTCTTTAACTCTTGATTTATTTTAAAAGCCAAATGAACAAAATTCGTAATTTGTATTTATATGTGATAATAAGCCATAATTTAACTAAATTTATTGTGAAATGTGTCTAAATTTATTGTGAATTTAAAAATAGTGCAAATAAAATTTGGGACATTTCGTTAATTCCTTTACACACTTTACTGTAATTTCAAACAGATGTATATTTATGTATTTATATTCTCCTTTTTTTGTGCAAGCCAAATTTTGTAATTTTTGCCAAATTTCAGCTAATGTTCAGACATGTTTAATAATTTGATATTTTCTCATATGTATTGAATTTTGAACATTAGTGTTCCCTTCAGCTTCTAAAAGGGTTAATGTTTTAAAATTCAATTAATCCACCCACTAACTGCATACAATTTAAAGCAGTTAGTAATATTTTTTATTAAAAAAATATATTTTCAAATAATATAGCGTAAATAAAACTTAAAGCATAAGTTACGTTAAACGTTTTCATATTTTTTTTAAATTCCTACCCCTAAATATTCAGAAAAGTTGTCAGTGGTAGGCATAAAGCTTGGAGTTACAAGATACATCTCACACTCAGAAGAAATTTGTCAGTTAAAAAGGTTATCAAATATTTACTGCATTTAATAAACTTGTAAGTAAATATTATAGGACAATGAACAAATGATAATTTAAATAATGTGGAAGAACCAAACATCTCATTTGCAGTAAATTACAATACTTTGTAAATCCCGGAACTTATAAAAACCTTTCTTTTATAATTGATTTTAAGCAAAATAGTAGTAGTACGTAGTTATTTTTTGAATTTAGGTTTATCTCCATTTTGCAAAAAAAATCAGGAACCTTAAGCCTTTTTTTGACATTTTCAAATATAAAATTCGAAGTAAAGTATTTTTAGTTTATGCATAACACAAAAAAAACATACGTTAAAGGAAACATATGTTTAAGCAGAAAGATTATTTTCTTTCCTTTTTTCCAAATCTAGCGTCTTCTAGAGTTATATGGCTTATTTTACTGATATATTTAAGGAGTTTCGTTAACAATTGCTTACATAAATTCGGTTGGACAAAGACAGCAATAATGTTTGCTAAAGTTTATGTGTATTATAGTTAAAAAAAACATAGGGGATGTTTATTGCTTATAATGTTTGACATAAAAAAAACTTTGAAATAGTCCTTTTATAGTTTTTTTTAGTTGCATATTATCCTACGTAAGAAAATTTGATTGCTTTCACTTATTTCGTTCAAAATCTTTTAGGTTTTAAGAATCACACGAACTGAAAAAATAGGAAACTCATGAAATTAAAGGTTAATTTTTCGTTCTTGATAACGAAGTATAGGAGATGAATCCTTTTGACATTTTTAATTGAAGACAATCGCAACAGTTTGATTTAATGTTTGCAATTAGACAAAGTATACCAAAATCTTTTTTAAAAAAACGATATTTTTGACAATTTCTGGGAGCTGTGATCCCTTAAATATGCTATAATAATCCTCATCCCTAAGTTAAGTTGCTGAAATCTTCCATTTGTATTAATACACTAATGTTTTACGTTTGTTTGTAAAATACTTAAATCTAGCAATTACATTTTTATAGGTTACTTTTCTTTTTTTCCTGAAAAAATCAGAGTTTTAGCAAGATAAAACTATAGAAAATAACATATATACTAATTATGGGCATATATTAATTCATTTTTTGACGAGAAAATATTCAGCCAGCGTTTGGGTCAACCTTGTTTTGCCTCTGACCTGATGTTGGTTGCCACTTTTTGTATTGAATCCAAAACATTAATCAAGAACGCACGAATGGTGTCTTCACGTGAATTGTTCTCGAATCAGTTCTGTCAATACATAAAATATCATATAATGAATTCCATACTTTAATGCGAATTTAAGAACACTATACAAGGTTTCAACTAAGTATTTAACTCTAATTCTACGTTTTTTTTCAAATGTTGAACTATCTAGGTGTTCCAGACAGTTCAATTTCTGTAGAAACAAACTTACGAAAACATCGCAAGGAACTAGTAATTTTTATTTTTTAAAAAGTATTTAGTGAAAAATAAGAGTGGTAGTAACTCAAACATATTTTTATCCATAAACTCTACTTTTGTCCTCAGTCATATAAATATCATTAGTTTTATTAACGTGCCTAACACTATTTCATAATTCCCCATTCCGTTTTCCTCATAACAATAATGTAGCATGTTGACATTTTTTTCAAATAAAAAAGATATTTCCTTAAATAAAATCCCTTAACTAAATCTTAACACAAATTAATGATTTTCCCACTTCTTGCGTTGCTTACATTTAGTCCCCTCACCCTCAGTTTTTAATAACGAAAATTGTACGGGATTTGTTTTTGGTTCTCTGCTCCATATTGTCCTAGGTAAGTCAAACCTCATACCTATAAAATATACTTAGTATACTTTTACACTGAACTACTCAAGTTTAAATACACTTTCTTAAAGGCTGCAATAATGTATTGTTTTAAAAATCGTTAAAATTAGTTTTGCCGATACCTCTGTTGACCTGCACAGGGTATAGGTTAGTATTGAATTATAGTTATTTCACTATTATTAATTACATAACTTCGTTTTGTATTTTTAACAAAACTTATTTTCTCTTACAAACTAGAATGTTCACGCTTTCCAAAAATAACTATACTGAAGCCGCGTTTTCATTAATTTTATAAAAAAAAGGATGTGGCAAGAGGTAAAACAGATTTCGGAGGTCTTGAAAAGAAGCTTTCTTAGCGATATTTTTTTCACTAAAACTTTTAGAATGGGCTATTAATTTAAAAAAAAATTAACTTGTTTAATTATTCGTTGTACCGTGTATTTTTACTGCCCAAAACCTCGAATTCCACTATACTGACCTGCCTCTCAGCAAATGTTAAACGTGATTTTTTTTAATTACTTGCAAATCGTATTTTTAAATATGTAACTGAAAAAATTGTATTTAAAAAAAATTTAAAAAAATATATTATTATTAAAAAGCTCTAACTTTTGATTTATTTTAAAAGCCAGATGAACAAAATTCGTAATTTGTATTTATATGTGATAATAAGCCATTATTTAACTAAATGAAATACTAAAAGTGTTTTATAAACTTAGATTTGTTATTACTATGCACGAAATTATGATTACATTATGTTTTTAAAATTATCAACATGCATCAACGGTATAACTACTTGTATCAATTACAAAGTATTATAATTATCACAGACATATCATACTCGGATTGCTTCCATGCCATAATTCCATTTATATTATTACACTAGCATTTTACGTTCGTTTAAAAAGAAATACTGTAATATCAAGCAATTACTTTTATTCCCTTCACATGTTCTCCATTTTTTCCAAGGTTACTTTTTTTTCTTTTTCCTAAAAAAAATTGAAAACAAAAAGTTTTAGTTAGATATAACTATAGAAAATAACACATTTACTACTGATAGGCAAATTTGTATCAATTTTTTGGCGCTTAAATATTCATTAAGTGCTTGGATCAACTTTCTTGAGCCTCTGGTCTGTTGTTGTTCGTCAATTTTTTTTATTGGTATTGAATCCAAATCATTAAACAAGGAAACACGGAGGGTGCCTTCACGTGAGTTTATCTGGAATCAGATCTGCCAATGCATAAAATAAATCCATACTTTAATCTTAATTTAAGAACGCTCTACCAGATTTCAACAAAGTACGAGGGTTGTTTTTTGTCAATCTCTAATGGGGATGTAAAAAAGACGGGTCAATGTACAAAAAAGATTTTATTACAAAAAGTAATGTACAATACAGCTTATTAATCTACATAATCACCTTGACGATTAAGGCATTTGTCATATCTGTAAACAAGCTTTGAAATACAATTTTCATAAAATGTCGCCGCCAGTGATTTGAAGGGAGTTATGACGGTTTCTTTGAACTCTACGTCAATTTGGAAGCGCTACCCTGCAAGCCACTATGCTATTCGATAAATCACTTATGGCGAACCTTTGAGTTTCCCTAAAAACTTGGTCAACTCGATGAACAACGTCGTCTGTAGCGACAGACTTGCTTCCTTAGTCCCCTTCTTCATGAACATCAGTTCGCCCACCTTTAAATTTTCATCACCATTCACGAACAACGCCATTACTCATAGAGGTGTCTCCATACACTCGACTTAATCTTCGATGAATTTCTGTTGCACTGTTCCCTTCTGCCTGTGAGAAACGAATTTCTGCTCTTAATTCTCACTTGGCGGCTACATTTTATAAAAAGGGTATATCAAAGCTTGTTCACAGATATAACAAATGCCTTAATCGTTAAGGTGATTATGTAGAGAAATAAGCTGTATTGTAACTTACTTATGGTACTAAAATCTTATTTGTATATTGACCCGTCTTTTCGTAACAGCACATCGGAGGTTGAAAAAATGCAACCCACGTATTTAACTCAATTACAACTTTTTTCAAACTATCTAGGAGTTCCAGACAGTTCAGTTTCATTAAGACTATTTACTTAATACTATTTACTTGATATAAGACTATTTACTTGCTTTAAAAGTATTCATTGAAAAAAATAATAGTGGTAGTAACTCAAACATATTTTTATCCATAAACTCTACTTTAGTCCTCAGTCCTGAAAATATCATTAGTTTTATTAGATACGGTATCGAAATACATTAAATACGTTATCGAAATCTATTCATAATTTAGTTTTTTAATGTATAGCACTTAACAATATTTTTGACGTCAATCCTCGTAAAAAGGAATAAATATTAAATATAATGATAAGATTTAATTGTTTATGTTTAGAAGATAAGTCAGAAAATACTTTTAAAAAAATCTAATACAGATTCATACATAAAACTTCGCAATTGAAGACTTTGCTTGATAAAAAGTTATTTAACAAAGTATGAAAAACAACGACAGGCTGGTATTATTTTTGCATACAGTGTGTCTTTAAATTTATATAAATCCTATTGGTACTTCTATTATTTGGGTTTTTAAAAAAAAGATATTTATGTTGATTAGAATTTTCAGTTTAATCGTATTAACCTTAAGGAATCATCCGCATAGTATTAAGTTGTATTCTCTGCAATTTATTTACATTTTATTAAAACAAATACTATAAGGGGGCAAGAGATGGACAATTGACTTCCCTAATTTAAGGGCGGATAAGACCGAATGAACGCGGGTTCCAAAGCAAAGTGCCCCTGTGTTAATCCAACGGGGAAAAGATCTAAGCCACATTTCTACAGCATTTTACAAACGGATTGTAGAGACCTGTCAGTAAGTTACATGAATCATATTAAAAAAATCGTTTGTAAAAATATTCAAAGCTGCAGAAATGTGGCTTAGAATTTTTTTTTCAATTTTATCACAGGAGGCACTTTTATTTTAACTAACTACTATAGTTGTATGAAATATTTTATAAACTGTTTTTATATGGTGAATGCAGCTAGCTTAAATGTCACTTGAAATTACATTTTCGAAATCAATTCAAAAATTTGGATTGTAATTATGCAATAAAAACCTGAACAAATGTCAAAAAATAACTAATAATGAATACTTAGGTCGATTACAAGAATTTTTTAAAAAGGTAGAACCATCCAGAAAAACTAGACCGTTCCTTTGCAAATTAATCGGAAGTTTAGGGTAGTTGAAGACTCGTTAATATTCATTATTTATCTATGTTTATTCATTGGAAAATCAGTGGTAAGCACTTTTATTGTAAATGCAACTTTAAATATAAAATGCATTTTTTTATTTAGAAAGTTACTAAGTACTGGAGGCGCGAAGTAAAATATTTTTTAACAATTGACCAAATATGTTTTAATGTACTTATTTGTGTGCATATTGAAATGAAAACAGTAGCTATAAAAATATTTATGCAAGCAAGCATATTCTTTCATTTAACCCTCTGAGGGATACAGACGCATAAACCCATCACCTGACTCTCAGGTTTTCCAGCACCACATATAATTTTTAAAAAATTATATATTTAATAAGTTTATTAATTTTTTAAACTTAAAGCATGTAGGAGCCATTTATAACTATCTCCTACCGAAATACAATTTTGAAAAATTAAATTTTCAGTTACAAAATTTTAATTTCAAATCTCATTCAGTGAAAACAAGTAACTTAAGCCAATTTGCTTTATCTCAGGGGGTTAAAAGAGCATACATATTCTTCTTATGTTCGGAATTTTAATGTATAGTAAGGGAACCTGGAGAACCTTGGCCATAAGGGAGGCTTGGCCCACCTTTATATTTTAGTATTTAAAAATAATTTTGCATTTTCTCAATAGACAGACACCTTAGTTTTATTGAGCTACTTCTTAGCATTGAGGAGAAAATAAAAAAAGGAAGTTTCTCATTCCAAAATTTAAACATTTTAGTCAAAATTTATAAGATTTTTTCAGACAAACCAATTCAATTAAGTTTAAGTATGTGGTATTTTAAAAATAATGTTATATTAAGGTTTTATTTAAGCTGTAAAATGTATGCAATGAAGTAGGCTACAAAGCACCATGTGCCATTCTTTACGAATTGTCTAGGTGGGGAGGCTTGGCCACTCTATGTAAGGGAGGGTTGCCAATGGACCAAGGCTCCCTAAGTGAACTAGTTATTAAAATCTATAAATAATGTTTATCATATACACAGTTAATAATAACGTATGATAATAACTTTATGAAGGTAACAGATTGATTCTCAATATTTGTACTTGTTTCGAATAAAACCAAAACCTCAACTAAAACTAATTTGTCAGTTATGACCAAATATCAAACTTTTTCTGCAAAAACTAAAACTTATCAATTCAAGTATAATAATACTCCAGATTTATATTAAGATATTATCAGATTTTTTCTTTATGGGGGAGAGGGGCTAAACGAGTAGCTTTGAAAAAGCGTCTGGACTTTGACTTTCCAGTTTGTGTCAAAAAATTCAGACTAAGGCTTATATCTTGTGCATTTTAATATGTGTACAAACTGAATAAAATGTATTTAACTTAAATATAAAAAAAAATTGATATGGACAATATTAGAATTTTTAATACATTCAATACTAGAAAAAATTTATTACTCTAAATATTAATTATGGTAAACATGATTTTTAAATGATTCCAGAGTGTCGAATTATAATATAATTTTTTTTAACAATTAATGCTTACAAAAATAATTGGAAATATTTATTATTATTGTGCACTTTAAAATTATAAATTTTTGTGGCCAAGCCTCCCTTATAGGGGGAGGCTTGGCCCAGGTGTCTATGTAAAAAAAAAAACTTCAATAACCCTTTAAGACCGGCTATCATATTTTAAGTTTATGAGACTAAATTTTAGAGTTCTTGGATTAAAATTCAGGAAGACCCAAACACCCATCCGACCCAAAACACTCATTTGACCCAAAAACCCATCCGACCCAAAACACTCATTTGACCCAAATACCCATCCGACCCAAAATACCCATTTAACCCAAACATCCATCGGACCCAAAACACCCATTTGACCCAAACACCCATCCGAGCCAAACACCCATCCGACCCAAAACACCCATTTGACCCAAACACCCATTTGACCCAAACACCCATCCGGCCCAAAACACCCATTTGACCCAAACACCCATCCGACTTTTCTTAAGGGGAGTCGGATGGGTGTTTGGGTCAAAAATTTTGATTTTCTGTTTTGCTTTTATTTTTAATTTGTATATCTATAGCTTTAATTTAAGACCAAGATTATGGATTTCTGGACTACTTTTTTCTTTTTATAAGCATTTTTCAGAAACTCTGTATATCACTTCTTACCTATAACTTACTTTTCTTTTGAGTTTCCTGAAGCATAAGGTTTTTCAACAGTTAGGAACATTTTTCTAGGGAACTATAAATATATCAACATGTTTTGTTTTATTATTTCTTCCCCGTTAATAGCTCTTTGATTTAAACTGAGGAATTTTAAATATATCTGCTAAAAAAAATTATATATATTTTTTATTTTTTTTGCGCTTTTCAATACATGTTTTAAAGAAAATCACTGTACAAGTATTTTTTTATGCTGTGATACATCCTCAGTTTAAATTAAAGAGCTATATGTAAGAAACAAAATAAAAATCATAATGATATCTTATATAGATCCTGAGGAAAATGTTTCTAAAGTTAGTAAAATTAACATGGGCGAAATGGAACTATCCGACTCCCCTTAAGGAACACTCAAACTGTTTTTTCCTACTTAAATAATTTTATGAAGATTTTGTATTTAACTTTCTAAGTAAAACATGTGATTTGTCTATACTTAGTTGTAGTGTGTTGGTTAATTCCATGTAACTGTAGTGTAAGTCACAATTTAAGAGAAAATTACAAGCTTTTTAATTTTAAAAAATAAATAAATTAAATAAAGCACGTTACATTACTTAGTTTTAATAAGTGTAGATCAGCTATTACATTACTTTTTTTTTACATTTAATGTTAAAAGTTGTAGTGATAAACACTTTTCACACATGTGACTTACACTACAGAAAGGATAATTTTGCATGGAATTAGCCTGTTGTAGAATCAAACCAAATATGATTTTCTATGCCTATTATCCCTTTTCCAAATTTGCAGTTACCCATATTTCTAGTTCTCCTCCTATGTTATGCAAGCGTTATTGATCACTTTGGGAAAAAAAAATTGTAAATAAAATGCATGCAGTAGTCAATTTCCATTTCCGCTTAATTCTTTAAACAAATGAACAGTCTAAAGATCTCAGATAGTTCAACGCTCTTTCAAGAGATCTGTAACAAATACTCATCTGTTTCGTTGAAAACTCAGTTGTCTACAGAGTTCCGAATTGTAGTATGTTGTAAACGAAACCAATTATTTTTTTTATCATTTATCCTTATTTTGCCAAATTTATAGTTAACACTTATTCCACGATATAATAATAAATTGGCCACCTAGACATGACATATGCCACAACAAAGCTGGGTACTGCTTAACTAGTTTCAATTATCAGAATTCCTCATTTCTCAACCCCCCTACACACATAGGCTATACTGATTAGAATTCTAGCCAATTTATATCAGATTATAATAGTGCCAGGGACTGTCGATGGTAGGGCCATTGATAAATCGTAAGATAAATGATTAAGTGACAAAATGAGTTGACGAGATTGCACAAGAAATGTATGGGCATAATTGCTGAAGTCTCAATTTTGTACTATGTTTGGCAAACTGATTTTTTGTAAATGTGACTTTGTGTTTTTAGTAAAAGTGACGAAACCAAGTGAGGGGTAATATTTTGCACTCATTACTTCATTATAAAAAATTTTCATTATACCTTTCATTTTCAAAATGATATTTTTTCATTTTGTGGTCTGTTATATTATACATTATTATTATGTATTGTACGTCATGCATGTTGTTTAGCGTTTAGGTAAGGTATTCATCTTAAAATTCAGTTAATGCGATTAAATACCTCTATTATTATTGTTGTAGTATTGTTATTGTGTTATAGCAGTTAATTATTTCAAAGCCATAAACAATTATATAGGGAATTGTAAGCCGAATTGCACTGCCACCAATCGGCAGTACACTTCAAGGAAAAATTAATATGCAGATGAAGACTGAAGAGTCCCTGTGTAATAGAGGCTTGTTGGGATACTTTCTGAGAATACTTTCACATTTGTCCGGAATGTCCAAAAAATGCAATAAAACCCATTAAAAACAATTACTTCATTTAGGCGAAGGCCGATTAAGGAGTTGTTAGAAAATAATATAATTTTGCAGGATTGGTATCATTGAAATTGGGCACAATTTCAATATGCTAGCTAGTAAAACATTTTAAATCGACTTTTTTCACTCAACCCTATGGAAAATCATTGTTTTATTTACAAGGGTACGACAATCTGCTCAAATTTAATAAACAAAAAATCAGATCTTTAAATTTTATAAATAATATTAAATTTATGTTTAAGTTCAAAATATAAACAGCTAAACTTTTTCACAGGTTGCTTTAATCTTCTTAAAGAATAAAAGAAAAAGTAAAAAGAATATGAAAATGAGAAAGTTTTGGATGGATCAAGCAAGTAAAAGGAAAAGAAAGAACGTCAAATAGTTATGTAAGTAAAATAAGTAATTTAAAAATTGATTAATGCAAGGAATCCGATTTTATAGAAATCCGAAAATGCCACGAGAAAACATAATAAAATAATAAATTGTAAGCTTTTTACTAAGCCCGAAGACGGAATTCAAGATACATGGGTAGTAATTTAAATTTTTTTTTCTAAATGTTTTCTTTAAAATAACAATCTAATTGAAACTAGTAATATAATTTCTAGAGATGCAAGACTAAGAATGTGATGTATCTACATATGCACTCTCATACCTAGTAATCATGCAATACCTCATTATATGGATTCTAAATCTTTCCGATATCCATCCGACATTGCTACAGCAGTCGACATCGGAAGGGGATCATGTAATATCGTGTGCAGCTAGGGATACTTTGTAGAATATCAATTTTGATTGTATTATACTCAAGTATTCTAGGCAAAACGCTTGTTTGCAAAATTGTTTATACATTAAAAATGAGTGTTTATTCAAGAGGGGTTGTTACTAAGTAGAAAAATGCTTATGTATTGTATTTGGGCCTTTTTTCTATTAACGTACTTAGTTAGATACAAACATTTGCGAATCTAACAAAAATAAAGTAAATTGCTCATTGTCTACAAATATTTTCACAATATTAATTCAGATATAGTACGATGTGGTTGGATTAAATAGGTTTAAATCGAAGAAATAATAATCTTTTACCTGATATTCTTCCATACCCGAGAATTTAATTAAACTTATGGACTTCATATACTAACACAAGTATACTACTGTAGTTTCGTTTGCTCCCTGAAGCGTATAGTTTCCCAGTTTAAATAGAAAGTTCGTATTCACCAAAGCCCCTTTCTAGACGGCCTAATTGAACTTAGTTACACTTTTTATGGATATTCTTAATAAGTTTCTATTAGGAGAAAACGAAATTCTCGATCAGATTCTGGCATATAATCATTCTCCCTCCTCAGTAAATACTTCGCGAAAAGTATAGCGGAAGAAATAACGCGATGTGCTTTGAAAATCTTGTGATTGAATAGCATGGAGCAAGTTATTGCTAAATGCAAAAAGGGTTCAAGTAAATTAGACATTACTTTTATCTTTTCTTAAAAATAAAGAAGAAACTTAAAGGGAAATCATCCTAGCAATTCTACTTCAAACAACCGATTAATTCAAAAGACTAAAAATGCCAAGAGGCCCCAAATCGAATAACGGATTGAGGCCTCTTTTAAAATTGCAATCCTGTGCTACAGTTCTTTCGTTAAAATACACCTGAAATTCCCAGTATCACCGGACATTTCGCTTAGAAGATGAAAAATGTTTTTCTTTTAATACTTTGATGTCGGTAACGTCTTTAATTGTTATTTAAAATACTTTTAATACAAAATAGTGGTACTTCTCGATCGTACACTTTATTTATTCTTACAAACTATATATATAGCGCTTTTTCCATATTCTGATGGATAGCATTACACTGTGGAAGCGTCCATTTTTATAGAAAACAGTCACGACACTTTGTTGGTTGCTTATTGCACAGTTGTAGATCGGTCTGCAAAACAAGTTTTTCACCCACCGTTATACGTTTATTTAGGTAAATGTACGTCGCAATAGAACAACACTACAGCTATAACACGACAGTTACTCGACTTACGACAGTCAACTGGTTCGTTTATTGTATATACTCATAAATTTACTCGAACTTTATATATTTATGAATATTTTTGTGTTTTTTGGTGAATGTTTAAATATTGGCCGCAGTTTAATCGTTTAAATTTTATGTAAATTATATAGTTTGAAATATATATTTTTGTATTTGTTCTACATGAGTAAAAATATTTTTTTCGCTATTGAAACCTAATGAACGACATAAAAGTGTTTTATCAAAGTTGTTGTAGACATTGAAATTATAAATAATAATCCCTCGGTATTTAAATAATAACCAATCGTATTCATATAATTTTGTCCGGTGGTTTAATTTGGTTAGATTAGTAAAATTCAATTAATAAAAACTAATCAGCTTCAACAAAAGTTACTCTAGGCTTGTGGTTTTGTAAGAAATGTTTAATTTGATTTTAAATATTACTATGCAAATTACAATGTCTTAGTTAATCAATTGCTTTTTCTTTATTTTCGGAGTATGCCTTGGTTCCAATTTTAACACTTCAAACTAATACACTAAAAATCACACATTTACGCTTCCTATAAGACAGTGTTAATTTCGAAGGAAATTAGGTATCAATTAGGTTATCCGAGACCTTGGTGGACGGGCGTTGCCTTAATGCTAAGTTTGAGATGCATTGATGGAGAACTTACTTTCGGAAAATCGATTCGTTTAAAACTAGAACAAAATCCCTCCTCTGTTCAGGTCCACATTTACTAATTTAATATTAAAAATATTTTCAATAATTAATAGTGGTATTTTTGTTAGTACTTTTTCATTTACTAAAAATATGAACAACTTTCTTACAAACTTTATATAGTGTGGCTCTCATATTCTGGTAGATGGCTTTAGTGGGTTAAAAAGTCAGTTATAAAACAGCGATGAAAACGTTGCTAAAGTAAATGCGGATTGCATAGCTGTTAAAGATATATTATAACACTTTTGGTGAATTGGTTCTACAACTTTTCAGAATAGATGAGACCACAAAACGAGTTCTTCAGCTACCATATTACGATTATTAGATTGAATTAACGTCCCACTAGAGCTAAGCTGCTATTGGCTGACATGAGCTACTCTATAATTATGGTTTTTCTCGTCCTTTATTTGAAAACAAACAGCTGCGGTCATGCTTCATTTTCGTAATTTTTGGCAAATTAAAGATATTTTATTATGTTTTAGTGGTGTACGGATTCACCCCGCAGGAAAGGGTAAACGTAAACACAGGTTAAAATGTTTTTTTTTTTCAGCATTATTCGTATTTCCTAAAATCAAGTAATAAGGATCAGGGGCAAATAGGAACACATAGTAACTATCAAATTTAACCTTTATTTCTTATACAAGTAAATGCATGTCTTTTCGAAAATTATAGACAAGTTTCAACTCAAAACAATTGAATATTTTTATAAGAAAAGGTTATGATAATTTGAATCAAAAAAGATAAATCTGTAATACAAATTCACTTATGTCATTCACAAAACTTATCATATCCTTAGGTTTTGATGTGTTCTTTTGGCTGAAATTTCTTAATGACATCTTCTGGGAGAAATGCTGCCTTCTCCTCCACTTCTTGAAATCCCTAGGGTTATTGGATTCCATATTTGTCAACTGTCTCAACATATCCGCCGTCTCCTGGGTATAAGACTTAAGCCACATAGGGCTGTACGTTTTTCACCATGGAATTAAACGACAAGGCTCCTGGAGTAAATGTGTTCAGAAGTATGGAACATTCTGCGATTCCAAAATCTTTATCCACTTCAGAAGACATGGAAATTATAAATCCTCCGACTAAAGTTGATGATGATCTTGTAAATAGTTTATTGAGTGTTTCTTTTTGTTTTGTTATCCGAAGAACAAAAATGATGTGTTCCGATCCCCCGCCACTAAATCTTAAACTTATGATGTCACAAAAAAAATCTTCATTTTTCATAACAATTTTTAAAAATACACAAATTTTATTGTTGAATCTGACTATGCTTAATAAACAAAACCCTATTCATATGTTTAGTAAACCAAAAGGTCTGTACATTCATATATACAAAGTTTCAGAGATGATGATATCGATATGCAATTTAGGGTTCTACTTGCAGTGTTATTCATAAGCCAGTACTGTGGCTAACCTAAATATAACTTAATTTATCAACTCGTTATAATATTTTTGCTCTCCAAAAATAATTAGAAACTATGAATAGAATACCCTCAAGTTTATTTATCGGGGATTTATATGTTTGTATGACCAAGAAATTTTACTCTGGTTCACCCCGTTTATCAATGGTCTTCAGTTTTCATTAAATACGATCTAGTTCATGTTCTGAACAAAACCTTCTATACACACTAAGATAAATTTAGATTACGGTGGAGGAGAATACTTTTATTGTGAAATTAAATCTTGGTATTGGAAATTAAAAGTGGTAGTTAGAAAAATATTTACCTTTAAAACATTGAACTAAATAACGCAGGCCAACAGCTGTTTTTGGTATTATAAGCGTATATTATATGATTGTAGTTATCTTAAATCAAATATAACAATAGTTTTTTTTTCAAAAACTTAATTTTTTAACATATACATTTATTCGTAAAATATAGATATATTCTTAAGATAATATTTTAGTTACAAGAGTTGCTTCTAGTAGGCTTTGATCATCTAAATGTGGTTCAATAAAGCTAGGTATATTTTCTTGGTCTTTCTATATTCTAATATCCAAAATCAGAAACGATATTCAAAATTACAGCTAACAAAGCTCCGCTATTATTTTTTGTGAATATTTTTATGTATGCATTAAATAGAATAATAAAATAACAACGTCTGGTGACGATTTATTTATAAATAAAACGTATAAATTATTACTTTATGGAAAATTTAAATTATAAGATGTTTAAAAAAATTTGGGGAATGTGGGAATCGGACTATTTGAGCTTTCCGTCATTTTTTTTATTCTGAAATGATTCTTGGGGTAACTCAAATAAGGCAAAATATACACGCATACTAAAAAAAAAAACCACTGACCTAAAAATGCAGCAATTAGCAAACTGATTTAATATTTATATTCTACCTTCAAATGCAATGATGCACCAAATGGCGTCTGTGCATTTTTTAGTCTCGTATATATTGTATTCAGTCCATTTTTTAAACTAGCCTATTTCTAAACACGGCCTTGATTCTGTATACTGTATTTCTAAATAATACCATTTGGTTTAGTTGAACTAATGTCACATATAGCTACACGAGTGTACGTATTTTTTCCTATTTTTTTAAGCAATATAGACGCAAAAAAAATCTATTGCTGTCATTTCTCATTTGACTTCCCCTAAGCCAATTCCAATTGAAACACTTTTGAGCATACACTAAGTTAAACAAAGGATAAACCTTTTTATCTAAGTACTCAATATGTGAAAAGGTTAAAAATTACCAAAAGTTTTATGTTACTGATGGCGAAAAGTATTTGTAAGACAACGATACGCGTTATATTTTGAATAGAAGGTTATAAGATGCATTGAGGAACTACAGTACCTTATTTGGTTTGGGTTTTAAAAATAGTTGTTTATTTTTCATACAATTATGCATTCATTTCATATACATTTTTATCAAAAGTTTATAAAAAAAATCGTTAGTTACCTCTTATAATTACTAAATGCCAATCGCAATCCTTTTTTACAAAAAAAAATCATTTTTACAAAACAAAACTTTTTAAACTTTTCATTAATTAATAACGATCTATCCATAATTCTGAATACATCTTTTGAAACTACAATTTAAATATTCTTAATCAAAACATATTTTGTTGTAAACATTTTTTAGTTTAGTTACATATTTAAACATTATATTTATTAATATCAGTTTTCTATGAATAGATAAACAATTTCTTAATTAACGATAGAAAACATAATTTAATTCCTTCCCTCTTTCAGTTTCCCTTTTGGTCAGTAATGCTTTTTGAATGACTTTGGTTGTATTAACGTCGCGCTATAGCTACTCTGTGGTAATTCAACGGTAGTTTTCATTTGCTGAAAAATACCAAATTTTCCAATAAGTAAAATGAAATTGAATTATTCACAAAAAAAATTGCTTCACGTTTTTCGTTCAAATTTAAAAGTAACCTGCGAATAATAGTGATAATACCTTTTAAATACCATATTTTTATAAAATAATAGTGTTAGTTTCCAATAAATATATTTTTAATTATTGTTTGTCAGATTTATTTTGTCCAATTAACGTCTTACTAGAGCTACTTGAGGGCTTTTGCCGAAGGACGGGCCTTGCAATTTTGAACCACGGTCAAGTGACGAGACCTTTGTATTTATGAACATAGCTTCTAATTTTTCGGCATGGGTACATCAATAGTTAAATTTGCTTGTTAAATCATGTATTTTCAACAATTTTGAATGCTATGATTTTTGCACTCTTTGTCTTTGCAAATACATTTTAATCATTTCCTCGAATAGTGTGTTCTTATAACGGTTATACGTCTTTAATTTTAGATTACACTATCTATGAATTTCTCAAAATTTCTAAGCTCTAGCTGTATGGACCCACCTTACTATTAATTCTAATTTTAGTGTTTTGTTGATGCTTTCATTTCATTAACCTTGGTTCTCTTTGAAAAACGGTAAAATGGTTAAATTGCAGGCTTTCTTGTAACTTGAAATTTCTAAAAGTAACTGTAATTAGTTACTTTTCGTATTAAGTACTGTAACTAGTAACTTTTCATATTAATTAACTATAACAGAGTTACTTTTTAAAAGTAACTTTTCAATCCCTGCTATTTTCATACCGTGATTTTTTAAATTTTTAAGCTATACTTTGACAGAGTTTGTGATTTTAAAAACAATGCATTATGTATTTGGCACTGACAATCCCACTTAACGTATCAAAATCAACCCGTCTTTAGAAAAGTAACCATTCCAAAACTTGTCCTTCCGTTGTTTTTTTTTTTATTTCCAGAACAAAATTCCCAAACAAAACCCGATCATTACTTCCTTTCGAATCCGAGCCTTCGTTAATTTATGATCCCCGCCCTCACAAGCATCGCTTTCAGGATGATCCAAGGCTCTTGGAAAACTCTTGAAAGAGAATCAAACACGAAATATCGCTTCCAGAACAATGCCAGAGCAGTAGGAAATGCCAAGACCACAAACAAACGGGGTCCTCTTACAAGGAACTGTGGACCGTGGTGGTCTGATAGAGCTGCAACTGACAATTTTCAAATACGGTCAAAATTGAAATTATCCTAATTAATTGTAGACTTTTTCCAATTGAGAATATCAAAATTTCGGACAGTCGGATTTTTTTAAATACAGTAGTTAAAATTTTTAAATACAGTAGAAATCCGCATTACCTGAATCAATTGTGAACTGCTCCGCATTTGAAGAATTTAAAAATTCGAATAATCAGATTTTTTACGGAAAAACGTAAACTTTTCAAACACAGTAGAATTCCAATTATCCTAATTAATTGTGGACTGTTTTGCATTTGAAAATCACAAATGCGGACTGTAGATTTTTTCCAAAAAAAGGCAAATTTTAATTACAGCATGTATGTTGAAAATAGGATAAGATTCCTGTTTTTAAAGCAAAGTAGCTTTGGAATAAAAATGGAATAAAAACGCAATTTGTTAAAAATGCAATCATTCATCTACTTACCATATTCTTATATGTACGGTGTTACCATATTCTTATATGTTATATAATTGGTGTTCTACTTACCATATTCTTATATGTTATATAATTGGTGTATGGATGAATAAATGGATGGAACAGAATGGTCTATTGGAATTCGGATATTCGGAGTTTGGATTATTGGAGTTCTAACGTATTGTTAAATTTTATTTGAAGATTTATGGTCTATAATTTCCTTCACTGAAAATAATTGAACCATGATATGCTGATTAGAAGCTGTCATTTATTTGGTGATCTGGCTACTCATAACCATGTAAGCAGAGTGTACGTATCACGTGTCCATCGTTTTAAACTTCCAGATGTAAATTTATTTCTGCAATGATTTCGTTTTTTAAAGTTTGATGTGTGTTTGTTGTTAACTTTTGAGATCGATTGACGTAACAACAACAATTGAATCTAACCTAAAACCAGACACCAGAGCTTTAAACCATAGCCAGATTTACGTTCACCTCTCCTAAGCAATTAGTCTTATACTTATCAACTTTTTTACTGTCTTCATGATCAGTTTACATTTAAGCATAGTAGAGAACATATACCAACTCATCGTAGATTAAACAATTAACTGGCCATATCACAAAACTAAATTCTGTAATAGTATGTACGAAAATCTAGTCCTGAAGAAATTATATTTTTATTAGATATAGTAAACAAATAATATCCAAAATCGGTCAATTATCAGATACAGCAACCTCAAACCGATTCCCCATATTGATTGTGTTTCAAAAATGCTAAGAACATATCCCTATAGAAAATCCGAGAGTCCGAACTTATTGCTCAGCCTTGATTGATTATTTTGAAAAATGAATAGCGACGGAGTTGTCGTCCTGTTTATCTGCGGAACAAAGATTTGTATCAACTTGACATGACTCCTCCTTTCCTTTGTGGCCCATATTTTTGCGCCCGTCATAAATCCCTCAAAATAAAAGGCACCGGCCGATAGTGTCTAGCCCGAAAAACATATTTCTTCAGCCTTCCAATGGAAGAAGAATTAAGGCGAAGTCTTAAGATTGTGGCACTATCTTGGTGTGAAAGGAGCTGGATCCCTTGGGAGAAGAAACTTTTTGGGAAAGTCTTAAAGATAAAACGCGGAACAATTCATTAGATAGGATAATTCTTTAGATAGCAAAATGATATTTCATTTTGGTGCTGGAAGTTTGGCGAAGTTCCCACAAACTACGCCTGACCTAGTTTAAAAGTAGAGGCATGAAAATAAATGTGAATTTAAAAATTGTGTATACACTGTTACAAATTCTGTACTTGGTTTACAAAAACAACATGGTAGCTTCAACGGTTGTGTGGTGAAATGTTTCACCATATTTTTGGAATACGGCTGCACCGTTTTTCAGGATTTAGTTTCCGAAATCTGAAAAATTGTTCAACCGAATTCCAAAAATATGGCGAAACATTTCACCAAATCGCCATTCCTCTTATAAGCTACTATGAAGAACCATTTTCTTTTAAATCTAGCATGAAATGGTAAATAGTGTATAGCTTTTGTTTTCTCTCTTTTAATGCAATTCTTTAAAAAAAACCAATAAACTCAACTACATAGGATTGATTTGCTATGGTGATTTCATCTTTCTCGTACATAAAAACATGAACCTATATTAAAGCTTATTAGTGGTATACAAACGAACTAATTATGCCTATTTTTGAAATCGATTAGCAACTTTGTACTATGAAAATTATTCAGGTGCCGCGCATAAAAAATATGAAAACTTATTTAATTGTACTAAAGAAATTTACTACATTGATTAAAAATTCTAAACAATTCGTTTAATCTCTTATAGTTTGTTTCATATAAAATTTTAAATATAATAGGGTTTTTCTTTTGTAGGCAACTTGTACTTCTACAATTGACAACCCTAAGAACGATATCAAATTGATTTACGCTAGAAAAAGTCCGATTGAAATAAATTCAAAATATAGTTTTGACAGTCAAATTGCAAATAAACAATACATTATTTACTATCCCGGCGTAGTGAAGTGTAATTTCAATAAAACTACCCTCCAAAATAAGAAATTCACAATAAGATGTCAAACAAAACCAAAAACTGACAACATTTTCTGGAGAAAATAAAACCTTTGACCCCTTTGTGTCCAATATTTTAAATTTATATTGCCGCCCCCTTTGTCCCATAGTTCAGTGAGTAGCACCGAAAAGCATTCGGAAAACGCATTATCCATCACTTAGGTAGTTTAATATTCTAAAAGCGAAGTTGTGAGATGAATATAATAGAATGACGTCTATTTTGGGTCCCACTGGATAAGGCAATACCAACGTAGGGCCGAATTTCTTGGTAAAACAAAGTTGGAACTGAATTTGACGAATGTCGATTATAATGGATGTCCATGGATATAGAAAAAATGTTATTTATATATGACCAAAAGTTAATACTTTAAGGATCACTCGGCTCAGTTGACCCAGTTGTACGTTCTCTTTAGGGGTGGGGAGGGTTGGTGGGCCCAGTTGGTAAGCACTTGCTTGCATGCTAAAGGTGCCATGTTCGGGTCCAGGCATTACCAAAATACCTGCAGGCCTTCAAACGGTCTATGCAACTAAAATTTCCAGCCAATAATAGAGGTATTGTTAAAGTAAAGAAGTTCTAATGTCTCTGCGCCGCGTTCGTTGTCACACTTTAAAAATTGCGTTGGATGCCTGAGCAGGTTTCGGCTCGTCTCTTGACTTTCGTTCAAAATTTCGGCGATCGTCCCCAATAGCCCTCATGTAGCTCTATTACGACGGTATTTCAACCAAAACAAAACTCAAAACTATTTTCTAGAAAAATGTCAGTCACCATTGTTTAAAACCAACGTAGTAGTTTGGACATCCATCCAATTGTTGACTTGACATATATAATGCTTAAAAGTGACCGAACTGATATCTGTAGAATAGAGTCTTTTATTTTTGTATAGTGCGTGTTTAAGACAGGTAATGTTCAGATAGAGATGAATGATAAGCTATTATGGAAATTTGATTTATTGGACTCGGCCCCTATAACTTCGTTTATTTACCTTTAGAAGGGTTTGTGCAAGCAATTATTTTAATACAATTGTATGTTCATGTAAATAGGCATAATTGGCATTGAAAGCTTATTATTTTTAGCTTAATACAAGTTGGAAATATATATAGATATTATGAATGGATATAACCCTGAAGAACACTGACGATGCGCCCCATCTAGTTATTGTAAGTTTTTCTAGCAACATATATAACTTCCAAAAAGGTATAAATGCATATATTATTTTGAAATTTTAAAATCTGTGGTATAGAGGAGTTTTTTTCAAAAAACTTTGTACAAAAATTTATCTTGGAAACATAATTTAATCGAAACCCAGTAAAAAAACATTACTTAGAACTGCTTACGCACACATTTCACATGGCTAAAAAAAGCGCCAAAGACAGCCAATTTGTTCTATATTAAATTTTTAAACGTCAAAATTAAACTATTTTTCATCAAAAATTCCATAATTCTTACATGTCATTTGCAGAACCTATTTATATTTCGAAGAATAAATACGTAAGATTGCTCATACTTAAAAATTAGTAAAACATTTCAGATCAACATATAATATTGAAACTGTCCATAAGCATCAAAACATAACTAAACGAATTGATGTTTAAGTACCGTTTAAAAAGCAAAATACAGTTATAGAAAAAATCCAAATGGAATAATTACTATTAAAACGTCATTATTCATCAATAAATGCTTAAATATAATAGAAGAATTACGTCTGCTTCAAAAAAATGGAACGCCTTATGCTTTTTAAACAAATAGTATGACAATCAAAGAATCTCATTGTTAGAAATATTTTTTCATTCCAAAAAGATTTATATCACAAAAATAAATTTATTTAATTTTTTTAAAATATAAATAAAGTTTTTCGTGCGATTGATGTGAGTGGCAATGGTGATTTAAATACAGTGAAAATTCCCTTCTTACGCTTTTTACAAAAGTATTAACTTTCGCAGCTTTTTAATAATTGTAGTACATACTTCGAATTCGAAACAATTTCTGAGATTTTCAATGCCTACTAGTTTAGAATCGCCGAATTTAGGTTTGACATTTGGTGACGAACAGACAGACGGACGCACGAATATAGCCTTTATAAAATCTTAAACTTTTTGGATTATAAACGTAGTGTAGAAGCTAAAAAGAGGAATTAAAAGACGGTTTCTTTTTGTTTGCCCTTGATAGAAAGTCTGAAACTTATTTCCCGTTTCTCTAAATGCACTATCCTTGACTTTCCTTCTTTTTTGCCATTCAAAGGTTGACCTAGAACTAGACTTCCGGTTATATACTATTTTTTATTGCGAATGCCTCACCTCCTAACTAAACGAAGTTTGTCCAAAAAAAGGCTAAAATGTGCTTGTAAAACAAGTCACGTAGTACATTAAATTGTTTCGTAACTTTAACTTCCGTGTTTTAAGTTGTAATTATATACTTGTATCAGATTATTTATAGTTAGGTTAGGTTATTAAGTAATATATTTTTTTGCGTTTGGAAGTAAGTTAGCTTTGATCTGCATAAATAAGTAGTAACGCATAACAACCAAATATTTTCACTTTTAAATGTAAAATAATTGGTTTTTAAGGGAAAAATATGTACATTTAAAATCATTTCTTATGAATAATAACTGTTATGCATTATAAGTTTATTTCTCGAAGCATTTTTTTTTTAAAATTATAACAATGTCTAGTTTCATGTGGAGAAACTGGGTTATATATCAAATCACTATATTTACTGAACATTTTTCTTTCTTGCCTCTTCATTAAACAATTAACTGCCGATTTTTTAATAAATATAAATAATTAACATGTTATTAAATACTGAGGGGTTTTTAATTTGTAAAATCGACAACTTGGATCTTGATTTTTCACTTAAATTTTGAATATTATATGAATACTAGGTGACTGAATTTTTTTGTTCCATTTTTTTATATATTTATTTGTTTTTCGTTTGATTTAAACTATGTTATTTTTTGCCTGTATAGGATTTCCCAATCATCTTCCCAAAGAGTTTTATAATGTTTTTTTGTTCTTGTAACAATAACATATATTATATTTCTCAAATTCAGTTTTAGAATTATTGAATTGAGCGCGATTTAATCCTCAATTCAAATTGCGATACTATATTTTTTTAATTAGAACTGCATTAAAATGATTAACTAATTGGAAATATTTAAAAGTGTTAGAAGACAGTACATTTATATTTTTAAAAATAGCAGAACAATCCGGAATACCAGAACTGTTCCACATCTAAATAAAAATTAAAAATTTGAAAAATAATAAAGAGAAGTTTCTCGATAACGTAAACAATATTTTATTTACTTATTGGAAAATAAAAAATGGTCAATTCTGGTACTTTTCGTATTTACATTTTTAAACAATGCTTAAGGGTAGGGTAGGGTTAATTCGTGTGAAATAAGGCACATTTTATGATTATTTTTTTTTTGAAGAAACAGTTAAAATCTATTTATTTAAACCAATAGTACATTAAAATGTGACATTCGAAAAATATTGTGTCCAATTTTTACGAAGAAATATTAAAAAATACGGCGATGGTACAATTTTTGTCAATCGTCTCGGAAAAAAGTTGAATTATTGCGGTGCCCATCAGAACTTCAAAACTACTGCACCGATCCTTTTGAAATTTTGCACACTATTTCTATACATAATTTACGAGGTAACGCGGGAGAGTTTTTTTTTTCATTTTGTTTATATTTTTTGTTTATAAAATTGTTTATTTTTTTCATTCTATAACAACAAATTAACCGTTTTTTTCGCTCAAATTCGCGTTTTACCCTTTAAAGTGTTCCCAAAAATTTAAAAATTTAAATTTCGAAACCCCCCAAAGCGTTACCTGGGGAAAGTCCTTATCAAACGATATAACTTTGATTTTTTTATTTCAGAAGATCCTTCTTATTGCCATAGCCGTATTTTTTAATACTTCTTCGTGAAAATTGGACGCAATATTCTTCGAATGTCACACTTTAATGTACCATTGGTTTTCAAAAAAAGATTTTAACCGTTTCGTCAAAAAATAATCATAAAAATGTGCCTTATATTTCACACGAATTAATCCTACCCTACACTTAACACTCATAAAATCAATCATTACTTTTAAATTTCATACAATATTTATAACAAAAATTAAGATAATTAATAATTGTAGACTTGAAAAATTAAACCATGATGGTTTGTGTCAATGTCTATAAAAGTATAAACTATGTATTGGGAAAAGTGTTTGGTCAATTAACAGTGCACGCGTGGTCGGGAATAAATAAAAATTTATAAATAGCATAGGAAATAAAGTGTATAAAGTTAATAACTGAAAACCAATATGGTTTTTATTTATGTTTTGAGTTTTAGATGAGGGAATTTTTTTAAAGTTGGTGTTGATACCAAAAATTTAATTTTGAGTACAACATTTTAAAAAGGTACAATAAATATTCAAAATATCAAAAATCTTTAAATTTATTGCCATTTATTCATAACAGTTTAGTTTATACAAGTTTGCTTCAAAACGCATTTTCTCACCACAAAATAGTCATTATTATTAAAATATTCCAAGGCGAATAAATTAAAATATTAAACTAATTAAGAAAAATCTTCCTAAGGAATAAAATTTACTGCAAAAAACAACACACATTTTTTATTTAATGAAACAATGGGCTATATGCATTTTCTTTATAGGGAAGCAAAGTAATTCAATTGTTGGGTTTTCAAAGTTACAGTACAAATGCCAGAGTTTATCCTGAAAAAAATAAGTATGAAATGTCCACTTTAACCTTTAATAAACATTGGCATATCTATCTAGAGGACTCAATAAAATGTGTTTTTTTCTCGTTTTGACACACGTTAAATTGTTGCAAGTAATCGAAAGTGTAAGAAAACAATGCCTAAAGTACAGGGTGACAATTTTAAAAGAGGCCTCAATAACAATTTGCAATTGGGCCACTTTTAAAATTGCCAAATAACATCCGCAATGCCCGAACGGTTGAAGATACTCTTAAATTTTTTTAGTAATTGGCAAAATATACTAAAAATATTAGAGTAAAAATATCTTAATACATAGACTTATAATAGTATATATTATAGAGTTCATAATTTCGATTCAAATAATAAAAAATAATGGTAAAAACTGGGACAAAAAGCAATCACTCAAACAGACAAACTTCACCTTACACTTTGGTTTTGGTTGATTTTGTCCGAAACAAGAGCTACATGATATCACAGCACAACAATAAATTAAGTAACTGATTAAAATCTGTGCTTTTTTTTCGAAACACTCTGATTATCCGAATTTCATTATCCGAATATGGTTAAGTCCCAATTTCTTGGGATAAACTTTTTAATTTATTTAAATTCTTTTATTTAATTTAATGAAGTAATGTTATAAATTAAAATTTCCTATTTTCAAAGGCAAGCGATAATTCATGTCTTTAAATAAAAGGAATATTTTCTATTAATTTGAAAGTCACGAACTAAAGTCCTTACAAAATCTGAAATTAACTAATACGTTTAACCACTTAAAAAAGTTGAATTTCACCGTCAAACTTAGTTTTCTTTAAAAAAAAAAATACTTATTCAAGGACTCTCTATTATTCACTCTCTACGCTAGTTCCAACGTCGAAAGAGAGAGGGCGCCAAACCCTCAGTCGAAATAGAGTGTTCCGTATTTCTTCAAGGGTAAAGGTGTAAACATCGAAACTATAAAAATAAAAATTAGCAAATCTTTTTTATTTTTTATTTTAAGCTTAGTTTGCGACTTAGTTTAATTTATTATTATTTGTTTAATTGAAATCAAGCAGTTGAATGGAGCTATTAGATTTTATTTAAATTAGCTTTATAATTAATTTCATAACAGCCAAGTCAAACCAACCAAATTAGCTGTAAGTTTTTTTTATTTATTTTATGATTATAAGAAATTTCATGCTGTAAGTTTCCTTTAGAGAAAAATGAGTCGCTAATTAAAAAAATAAATGTATCTTTAATTTTTTTTTAGAATATAGCTCATACAAACCATTAAATGGAAGAAATTTATTTGATGTTTAACTTCATTCTATAAGTTAAATTAAAATTTGAAATTGGCACTCAGCTAAGACAATTTAACTTTCATTTGAACTAGTTGGTTACAGCTTTCAAGTCACATATTAGTTTATGTGGTAATTAAATTGATGTATAAGTCTTATTGGAGTTCTAGACTAATAAAATATTTATTTAAATTATAAGTACAAATAATTATAAAACATAATACTTTTAAATGTTAATAAAAGAATTGAAATTTATATAAATATATAACACACTTTGGACACGTTCTTTATGACTAGTACAGAACGAAAAATCTTAATATCATTTAGATTTAAAAAAAAAATCTATCTTAATTAAGCTATCTGAATATTACTCTATTTTCTTATTCGTTTATTGCATTCTTAAAACAATTACACGACCGATAATTTTAGCAGCTTAGTTTACACTTAGGAAAATTTAACTAAAAGAAAGTTTATTTACAAATTGAAGTTTTTAAAATTTCTATAAGTTAAATGTTTGCTTTTGTAAGATAAAAGATCTTCTATAGAATTAGGGTAGAGACAGTTTTCAAATTTCGTTAATTTTCTATAAAAGGGGCGTTTTCTCTCATTTATGAATTGTTTTAAGTTTCATTAAAACAGACTAGGAAGTTTTCTCTATGGTAAATCGTCAAACACAATCTATAATTTAAAACTTAACTATTTCTAATTGCATTAAAAGGATATGACCTTTCACGGATACCAATTCAATACAAGTTTTAGCGTAGTTACCTATTATTATTTTGAAAAAAGATTTTAAAAGGAGTTGGTTATTTTTGAAAAATTTGCTGTTACCTCATAAAACTAAATTACATAAACCAAAATGTCTACCTAAGTCGTACTGACAAATATACATCCAAAACAATGTGTCCTTCAAATATTAAATTAAACCTCAAATAACCATAATGAACAGAATTTCTTAAAACCGCACAATATTTAAGTAGACTACAGAGGCCCATTATAAAAAAAGTAATTCATGGTTAAAGTTATGCATACTAATTTATTTTAAGTTTAATTCTTTAAACACTCGCAATAGTTAAACTTCCACGTGTTCTTTTGTGTGTTTCTTGTCCTTGGCTTTTTAATTCTTCCCACTCAAGTTTCTTTGCTTTTTTTGGAATTCAGGCCAGTCTTATTTAGTTTATGATTTTCTCGACGGAGACAAATGCTAAGAAGTTTGAAAAAGCTGTAGCTGTTGATTGTATCAAAACCAGTTTAACTAAACAAACTAGTAACCAACAAAAAAAATTTTATCACCTAACATTTCTATATACTTTTCCCTCAGAATAACTGCATTTAAATGGTTGGGTATAACTTTTTATCTATATTTGTTTGTTGAATCCTTTTGTATGTCTATTCGCAAGTTTTTAATACAATCGCGTACGTCTCATAATTATAAAACGTGAGCAAATGACAACACCTGAGCGGGCACCAAAGCAGCCTAATATCAACATCTTACTTAAGCATCATAGATTAATCATTATCCTAAAATAAACGATAATGTATCAAAATTTAAAATTTGAAAACGAAGGAATGTAACGAAAAAACCACAAAAAATAGTAGTCGATGTTCACGGCTATAGAAAAATGATTGGATATAATAATGTATCAAAAAATAATAATAACGCTGTAAATTAACGAAAAAACAAAGAGAAAAACGCAATTGAAGGTCATGGATATAGAAATATGTTTGGATAAGCCAGGAGCTTAAAGTTTTTAATCAGTTAAACTTTATATTTTAATAAACAATTAGTAGCCATTTCTAACTTCTTTGACGTTCATTATATACTCAATTAATTTGAATATACTTTGAGCTGATTAACTTATATATATATATTATATATATATATATATATATATATATATATATATATATATATATATATATATATAATATATATATATATATATATATATATATATATATATATATATATATATATATATATATATATATATTATATATATATATATATATATATATATATATATATATATATATATATATATATATATATATATATATATATATATATATATATATATATATATATTAACTTTTATGAAACATTCAATAATTGTATTCGATAAGAAAGTTTGATGAAGAATAGTTTTAAAATATAAATGACGTTAGTTATTTTCGCATAGATACTGCATTGACCTGGTACAATTATATTTTTCCTACATATACTGTAAAAAAAGTTTCAACAGAAAAAAAACTATCCTTTGTCTAACTATCCTTGAAAAAAACTATCCTTGCCAGAAAAATACCCGCATAATTTACTGAAAAAAAACCGGTATCAATATTTTTGAAGAGCTTGAACATTTTCTTTTATGCCCATATAATTGTGTAGCTCAGGTTGTAAAGGGTTAATTTTAATTTTTTAATGGTAAAATCTTTTAAAAGATTTTTATTTGTGCGATAGATTTGACCTCATTAAAATCAGTTATTTTCATAGTGTAGGCTCTCAATATATATTCTTATTTTCAAACCCATATTACTCGAAATATTTTTACTGATCGTTACCATTTTGTCATCACACAACTGTTAGTTTAGCGTTGTTTTTTGTGTTTGTCTGGCTTTTTGCTGTGTCACTTCCGCATTCGGTCCTGTTCCTTTATTAAGACTTTGACGTTTGTTAAATATGAATCACGACTATGTAAGAGTTTTAGAAGTAGACAAAAGAATAAAAAATAGTCAAAAAACAGAATTGTCACATGAGCTGTGGTTGTTTGCGTTATAAAAATTAAAATTCACGTAGATTTAATATAAAATGTTCAAGGGCGTATAAAAGTAATTTATTTAATAATACTACTAAGCAGTTCGATAAAATGTTAGCAACTTTAATTTACTCTCTTTCTTTACTACAAGCCTAAATTTGGAAGGCTGCGCTTCGCGAATTTCGCAGCATGAAGGCTGTTGCCAGGTAACAAGGTAAAAGAATTCTTATATACTAAAAAATAAAACAAGTCATTAATCATTATATTTAGTGTACGAGTGTGTTTTACATATTTTAAACAGTAAAGCCAATATTTATAACATTTAAGGGATGTAAAGGTTATCTCACTAAATACGTTTTTTTTCCCCAAAATTGCCTTTACTTTTCAGCGATTCCGTATCATTTCATTTTTAAAAACCCTAAAATAAAAAATCTTCCAGTTTATTTTATAATCAAAAGCTGTCTATTAAAAAGAGTTAAATAAAAAAAAACTTATCCTTATTTATTACATTCACAATAACCGATGTATCAGTATCCCTTACAATGTGCCATTTGCGAAAGTAATAAACTGTTCAGCCTCAATATTTAATTCTGAAAACTTTTAGATGTCATAGACAGACATCCCTATAATAAATATTATTTGATTATCCACTCAATACATATTTTAATTAAATTGTTAAACATAAACTTATGGCAATTTTTTGTTTATTTTTGTTTCAATGTTTCATTAAAAGTTTGCTCATTATCCTGTTACATAATAATGTCATAACCGTGCTAAAATAATTAGCTTTTATAACATTTATTGAGCTGCCTTTGAAAATACTGTAAATTTGGGTAATTAAGATCAATTCTAGTCCTTTTTATTTTCAAAACACTGAAGAGATTTAATGAATGAAGCACTTTTTAGTTTGATCCGCAAATGCAATGTAAAGACTATCGCAAAACACTACTTTAGGCCCTTTAAAATGGAATTTGAAATACCTAACTTTCTTATTTACAGTTAATGTAGCAATATATTTAGTTTCGAAAACAAACCAATATATTTCACAATATTATTTGTATCCTCTTAATTAAAGTAAGCATTTAAAACGTAGACACAAATATATATATATATAATATATATATATATATATATAATATATATATATATATATATATATATATATAATATATATATATATATATATATATATATATATATATATATATATATATATATATATATATATATATATATATATATATATATATATATATATATATATATATATATATATATATATAATATATATATATATATATATAATATATATATATATATATTATATTTTTATGGTTTATAAAATATTCACCACTTATCCCATTAATAATAATGTCATTACCGTATTAAAAACACATTAGCTTATATAACATATATTGACCTGATTTTCTGAATCCTGCATATTCTTTAAGTACTATCAATTCCAGACCTTTTTGTTTTTGAAACTGTAAAGAGATTTAGTGAATGAAGCACTCAGTATTTTTAGCCACGTATGTAATGCAAAGACTATTGCGAAACACTATTTTTAACCTCCTTGAACCTTTAATACTCTCAAAAGGGATTAGAAGTACTTAATTTTCTCAATTTCAGCTAATGTAAGAGATATATCAACTTTCTAAAACAAACCAATACATTTAATAAGATAATGTATGTACTCTTTATGAAACTGGATATTTAAAACGAAGGTACAAATGTATATATATTCTAATAAAGTTACTTGAAGTATTATTTTATTGCTCTGTCATTCAGTTTGCATGGAATAAGCATCCCTTTTCCACTTAAGAAATGATTCGTTTATTAACCCCTGTAAGAGTTACAAGCAATTGTAAACTTGTTTTCGCTATGTGGATTAAAAAATTCAACTCATTAATTGAAATATTTTTAATATTTTCTTTATTTTTGTAGTAAATATTTGAAAAGGCTCTACAATACCTTAAATTTTAAAAAATCATAAAATTTATAAATTTCAAAAAATATTTTTGTGTTGCTGGAATAACTGATAGCCCAACTAACTCACCCAATTCATCTGTCTTCCTCTAACGGTTGAGACCCTTTAAAAAATAAAGTCAAACTAAATGTTAAGATATTTTCAGGTGGTTCGTGAATATCGACAACGAATACCAAAACTTCAAAAATACGAAAGTTACTCAAAGTATGTGGGAGAATCACGCAATCCTAAAACTGCAAAGTACCTCCTTCGCTATATCGCTTATATCGCGGATTCAAATATATCGTACCTAAATCATGTCTCCCATTTTTTTAAATAATATATTTTTTTCTTCAAAAATCAATCCAATTTATCGAAATATTTTTACTTAAATATTAATTAAAATCTGTTATTTACTTTTGTCTAATTTGTTCACAAAAATTTTATTTTATAAACACATTTTAATTTTAACTTTGTTACGATTCAGTTTGAATTATTTAAACAACAGTGTTAGATACAATATTAATCAGGGCACCCGTTATGTCGCGCGTTCAGTTGTATGTTTTTGCCTGCCCCCGCCCGAGGGGTCACCAAATGACGAGGGGTCACCAAATAAGAGTCGAGTATTTTAGAACACTTGCCCTCACTACTATGCAAAGGTTAGAATTCTACACTGCTAACCTGCTCAAAACAATTAGGGGGGTACTTTCTTTTTATTCTAAAAATCAAAAATTTGTGAATTCAGGTTCCTTATGCATCCACAATGAGATGGTGAAAAACCGGGAGGCGGGGGGGGGGGGGGGTATTAAGTTTTTAAACTAAAATTTAAGGAAAAAAATTAGAATCACAACTTTTGAATAATTTATAACAATAGTTTTTTCAGAACTTTGTTTGTTAAAAATAGTTTAAATCAATTTTTAACCCCCTAAAATTGCAAACATGAAGAATTTAGGATGAATTTATTTAATAAAATTGTTTCAGAGTGAATTTTATTTTAATATATTTTTAATTTAATTAAACCAAACATTATTTAATTCTTCAAAGTACATGATTCTTTCGTCTAACCATACAAAAAGGAAATATAACTTTATAGAAAATTTTATAGAGAATTTGATCAAGCTTATTTGAAATAAGTGCAAACTTAACTTAATGAGAAAAAAAATCGCAAGCCGATAATTCCAAATGGAATCTAGAGGTGAAATGGTTTAAACCTTGCGCTCCCCTAATTGTTTTGGGCAGTGACATGGATGTCTGGAATCAGCATTAGGACATTGACAACGGTCAAATTTGCCTCATTCAGAAAAATAATTTAAAAAAAAGTAAAACAAACTCTCCAATTAATACTTTAACTTTTCGAGGAACGCAAGAACATTTAAAATGGTTTTTAATACGTTAAAATAACCCGAAGATTTAACGAAAAAGCTTAGACAACTAAACTTCTTTTCATCCCGTTTTCAAACCTAATCTAAAAAAAACCACATTTTCACCAAACTATTCTATAGACTTGACCTAGATCTTTGTATGTATAACCATGTGCGCACTTTATCTGCCGAAAGGGTTAAATATTTAACTAACAATAGAATAAAAAAAGTGAGGTTCAAAGCATTTCCTCTCTATTTTTTCCGTGTGACAGCTCAGACCCCAAGTGAAATTTTTCTTCCACCAGTTTGCTCTAGTTTCTCTTTTGAATGCTTGATTCGATAAAAAAGAAGTTTTGACTTTTTAAATATCCATATGCTGTTAGCGTTAAGAAAGTTATAACCCTTTAAGACCGGCGATCAGATGGCGCTGATTTAAGTTTATGAGACAAAAATTTTATAAAAAAAAAAAAACTTAAACAGCATCAATTCCAGCAACTCCTTAAAAACAAAGTCATTTTTTATACTAATAACGAATGGTACAAGTCAGCTGCTTCGGTATCGATATTTTTGAAAAACTTGAACATTCTTTTTTATACCCGCACGATCGTGATAGCTCGGTCTTAAAGGGCTAATGATTCAGCTTCAAGTTGTTTTTCTTGCGAAAAGTTTTAAAAGTGAAATAGTAGTAGGTTTTATTGTATTTTTTATATATGTAGGCAAAAGAAAATCCCGCAGAAGTACTATTTAAGTAATAAAAATACGAGTAAGAAATAATATTCAAGTTTGATTTACCTTAAAAGAACTATTAACAATTTAACAGTCGTAGTTAAACTTTCTTCTACATCCACGTCCAAAATTATCTTTACACATTCTTTTTAACATGTTCTAATAACTACTTTGAAATATGTCATTTGCTTTTAACGACCTGAAACACTAACATATTTGTTTTGGGGTATAAACAACGTCTCGATTACAATTAGCTAGCAGAATAAGTTCAAAGTAAAAATACGTTTTGGACCACATTAATCTTAACCTATAGATAGAATTATTTCTTTTAAAGAAGTATTTGTACAAATCTTAGCAAAGTTGTAGCGAAAGAAATTTATTTAGACTATTTTAGAAAATATCAGCATAAAAAAATAACTATCCGTTCTAATGGTTATTATGCTCATAAAATCTTTATCTATGAGAGCAAACAAAACTTTTTAACATATAATAAACTTTGTGAAAGAGATTTCATGCAGATTTCAATGCAAAATTTTGATTTTAAAAGAAGTTAGAGTATCAGTGTGAGTAATTGGTAATTGCTTATTTTCAGCATATAAGAAAAACATTTCCCAATTTTTTTTATGATTATACATATTTCAAATTTTGCTGTTCAACTTGCATTATTTAATAGGGGATTTTTTTTTGTTTTATAAGGAGTTTTATAAATTTTCAATAAAATTGTTATGTAAGTTGAACGTTTCAACGTTACTTGGGAATTATAATGAATAGTTAAGAAAACATTATTGGGCTTAGAAAATCGATGGAAAGCTACTGTCATTTTTTATATTAAAAAAAAAATGCTCTGGTATAGCCTCCCGACTCTTCAACAAAATGTAACATCTATATTCTTCATTTAAACACAATGTTTAAACAAATGGACGTAGGAAACTGTGTCTTGCGATGAATTAAAAAATTCGCATTTTGGTTTTTGAATGGTGGGGGGGGGGGGATAATCCATTTTAATGGATATTCGAGCCTAAAAATTGTACAAACTCAGATTTCAAAACGTAAGTATTAAGGCGAAAAATAAACTTTCTTTTTTGTGTGGAATTAATGAAAATTTGTGAGTGGTACGAATTTTTAGATCATGCACTTGGCTTTGACACTTCCGAACTATTCTGGAAAATCTAAATTTTATTAAAATAGATTTATTATCGATCATATTCAGAGTTATGAATAAATAAAAATATCTCAGTTAAAACCTGCTAATTGGTCAACTAGGGTAGATTAGCGAGTGATATAACTAATTATGGTTAAAACGAAAAACATTTAAAAGAAAAAACTTACTAAAATATTTAAAATTGTAGAAGCTTTAAATATTTAATTCAATGCTTCATTAGAAAACATCAATGGAATTGCAATACTTGCAACATCGACATTTGTCTTTACCTTTCTTAAAGGATCTATCTTTTAAAATGTTACTGGTATGTTATTTATTGAAAAAAATTAAATGCCTAACTTATGAATATAATTTCTCAAAATGAAAGGAATGGAAATTCATTTGTCAACTTTTTGTCATTTCTTAAAAACTACTTTGAAACATGTCATTAGCTTTGGTTGAATTGTTCTAGAGTAGAAAATTTTTAATACTGAAAAACTACTGATGGCTAAATATTCCTCACATGCTAATGACATGTTTCAAAGTAGTTTTTAAGAAATGACCAAAGTTGACTTGAATGAATTTCCCTTAGTCTCAAAGAAACTGATCCCTGAAAACCGCATTTTGAGAAATTATGTTCATAAGTAAGGCATTTAATTTTTTCAAAAAAAATAACATACCAGTAACATTTTAAAAGATAGATCCCTTAAGAAAGGTAAAGACACATGTCCATGTCACCAAGTATTTCAAGGTCCTCTTCTTTTCCAAGGAAGCTCTAAATTAAATATTTAGAGCTTCTACATTTTTAAATATTTTAGTAATATTGATTGTTTTTCGTTTTATCATAATTAGCAATATCACTCGTTAATTTTCCCCAGTTGACCAATTAGCAGGTTTTAACTGATATTTTTATTTATTCATTACTCTCAATATGATCGAAAATATAACTACTTTAATGAAGTTTAGATTTTCCAGAATAGTTCGAAAATGTTAAAACCAAATGCATGATCTAAAAATTCGTACCACTCACAAATTTTCATTAATTCCACACAAAAACGAAAATTGTTTTTTTTTTTCACTCTAGTGCTTACGTTTTGAAGTCTGAGTTTGTACAACTTTTAGACTCGAATATCCATTAAAATGGATTATACCCCCCCCCTATTCAAAAACTAAAATCCGAATTTTTTAATTCATTGCAAGACATAGTTTCCAACGTCCATTTGTTTAAAAACTGGGTTTGAATAAAGAATATAGATGTTAGATTTTGTTGGAGGGGAGTCGGGAGGCTGTACCAGAGCATTTTTTTATATAAAAAAATGACAGTAGCTTTCCATCGATTTTCTAAGCCCAATATTTTTTTCTTAAATATTCATTATAATTCCCAAGTAACGTTCAAACGTTCAACTTACATAAAAATTTTATTGAAAATTTATAAAACTCCTTATAAAACAAAAAAAATCCCCTGTTAAATAATACATTGAAACTTTCATTTATGATCACTTGATGAGGTAAGGAACACAATCGACAACAAATACATATATACATTCTTTGATTTCGGTTCAATCCCACTTGAAGAATAACTTACTAAGTGACATGTTTGAAAAAAATCAGCTTTTTGTGTCAATGAATATGTTATTTCTTCCTAGGGGAAGCATTACCCAAAATTTAGGGCTGCCCAGAAAAAAAATTGCTCGAATGCTGTGAGCTAAGGATATTGCAAAAAAAGAAGGTATCCTTTATAATGGAGGAGGTTTTTTGAAAATGATATAGTGGTTTGGTAAAATGGATTTTGAAATTTTATGTTGACTTTTTAAATTTTTAATTTTTCAGCTTGTGAAAGGTTAAAACCCTATGGTTTTTTAAGTAAATTAAGGTATCCGACTACGTTGGACACTAGTTTTTTTAAATAAATTTTAATACATATATTTTATGTTCTCCAACACAACTAATAATAATAATTAGTGGCCATTTTTGTTTTAAATAAATATATATTTTGTAATTTAAAACTTTTTAGGTAAATTTTGATGCTTTTCACCTTTACGATAGACTTTCTAACTAAAAAAATTAATTTAGTTGGTTGTTTTAGACTTTTTAGTTGTTTAAGATTTCTTTAAAACAACTATAAATTAATCAATTTTCATTTGATACCTAGAGAATAGACTACAATCTAAGGTATTTATCGCACCAATAAAAAGTTATGGGTTGTCGAAGCTAAGTTTAAGATTTTTATGTACTTTTTTTCTACTATTTATGATAGTCAGTGTCATAATTTTTGAAATAATGATTTAAATTTTTAGTCTGTAGTCTATTCCCTAGATAATAGTATGAAAAATATGCACCAAAAATTTCAAAACATTCGGTTAAGTACTTTTTGAGAAATATAGTTTGTCGAGAAGAAAATTTTCAAAAAATTCATTTTGCAGAAAATCAATTTAAAGTAAACAAACACTATAAAGGAGATTCATTTATGCAGAAAAAGAAAGATTACTTTATGCAGAGTCAATATAGAGACAGTTTTGGATTCTTAAAAATCTCCACTATAATTTAAAATAATAAAAGAAAAATGTCAAATTTCATCAAAAATTGTCATTTCAACGTAGTCGGGTACCTTAATGTAGAGCTCCAAGTTTTTTTCCTGTGTTGAAACATATGCGTTTAACAAAAGTTGGTATGGGATAAGATCTAGTGTGATTAGATTTTTAAAAAATGAAGGAGTTGCAAATTTAGAAAAAATCTTATTTTATGGTCATTGTTATACATAATGCTACATAACTATTTTTGCTTAACTGAGAGCTCAATATCCATACCAACTTTTATTAATAGATGTTGTGGGAACATTTAAATAAATTACATTAAAAAATTCTTTAAATTGTAGGAGGAGTAGCATTTTGAAAAAAAGTTAACATTTTTTAATTTTTTTAATTGTTTGAAAAAACTTACGTTTCAATATTAATCATTTTTTCGTATATGTTTGTTGAATGTTAGTTCTTTGTAAAAAATAGTTTAATTTGAATGCTAGCGATAAAAATACTGGATTTAATTTTTTGGGTACTGCGTCCCCTTAAAGCTGACAATTTTCATATTTTCCTAAAGTTTAAATTATGATTATTTTTTTATCTTCTCTAAGAGCGGTTCTTAACGTAACTAAATGCAAACGAAAAACTTTAAAACTCATTTTCACCTTTTTGTCAGCGCGTTCTTCCACTAAGCTTTTCGTTTTTCCCTTCAATGTAATCTACGACATCTTGGCAAAAATAAAGATATAGAAGCTGATTCAGATTTTATAATACTATACAAGACATATCCCTTTACAACCCCTTTAGATGGCGCTGATTTAAAATAGCTAGTTATTGTTAAATTAAGGTAGCTACATTGTAATTGCACTGTTTCTTTCACATTCCCCTGCCGGTAATTTCGATTTTAAATGAAAAAAATTTAATAGTAAGTTTTATAATAAATTCCTAAGCAAAAAATTACCCTAATTTAAACCTAATAAAAAATCAAAATTCCATCACACAAGGTAGGGTACACACAGGGCCTGATTTCCGGCAGGGCAAACGGAGCACGTGCCCAGGGCCCCCACTTTAAGGGGGCCTCCAAATTTTCTTCATGAGCATTTTTCCTCAAGATAACTGCTCCCAAACTTAACTTTTTAACATGAATTATGGAAAAAATCAAATTTATGAACAAAAGTTGACTATGAAATTGTGTTTAAACTCAGAATTAATCAATTCATAAAAAATATTTATTTTGGGGATTAGGCATGCTTTCCAAGCAAATTACTTCGGCTATTATTTTTTTGGTAAACACTGAAATATAGAAAAATACACACGAATATTTTTTAGAGGTATGTTTGGGCGCCCCCAAATTTGCTTGTGTCTAGTGCCCCTAAAATTGTAAGTCGGTCCCTGGGTACACAGCCAAATACAAAGTAAAGAAAACCTCGTTTTTCACTTACTTTATACAAAAAAAATTTTGTGCAAAATTTTAAAAAAAACATCCCTGTTATAAATTGATACTGACGTATTATTAAATTCCATAACGGAAATTCGTTTTAAAAATTTATTCAAACGAACATTAAGCTCAAATCTTTGATTAAAAAAACACTTTTATTGCCTGTAGCCAATTATCAAATCCCTCAACAACAAAAAAATCATTATAAACTTATAAAATTTGCAAAGTAGACTACTTGTTGGTTTAAACAACTTCAAAAAAACTAGTGTATTGTTGTTCTTTTTTGCGTTATATCACCATATTTTTTTAAAACTTTAATTGACATCAGCCTTTTAGTTAACCCCTACACAAAACAAAAAAGTTGGTTAGATACTGTGTTTAAACTCAAAAATAATTTCATACGCTGGCTAAAACGACACAAAAGTTTGTGATTTTTTTTTATTTCATCGTTATAAATATTTTAGTTAAAAAAAAATGTTTAATCGTCAACAGCTTTTTATTGAACAAAAAAAGAACCCCATTCGAAACTTTATTCTCATCCCCAACCGACTTCATTAAACGGGGCTAAGTAACACAACCAACAACAAAAATAGAAACTTGTTTCATTTGCATTCCACCCAAAAGAGAGGGGTTTCAGGAAGGTTTGGGGGGGGGGACCTGAAGAAAAACATGCACCCCCCCACAAGGGGTGGCCCCAAGATGTAATAGAAAATACATCGCGAGGGCGGGGCCTCTTATGTTAAGTACCTCCAAAGACCAGTGGTAGGGACAGGCGCATTCCTTCGCTCAAACATTAATTAAAGCCAACGTCAGGGCTTAACATAATCAAAGTTTGAGCAATTAGAGAAGTATTTATCGTTGGTAATGTCCTGCACATGAAAGGTTTTTGCTTTTAGGAGGTATTGATCCCGCAGTATTGGCGTATCAGGGGGCATCAAGAAAACGGTACAGGGTTCCTCTCTAGTTATCTTTTCCCATTTGAGCACTTTTGCTTTCTTTTTCGCATCGGCTCTGCTCTGGAAACAATTATAGATGTGCGCACTCCACTGAGCACATGGGGAAGTGGGTATAATCCCCTATTCAGATACGGAATTAATTTCTGTTGGAAATATCAACAAACAGTCTTATTAGAGGAATTTTTCTGTTGGGAAAAACAGGGAGTAGGGTGATTTAAGTTCTCTTCTGTAATCTTGCTTCTGATGACGATTCTCTTTTCAGTGCGGTTTGTAATTATCGGGGGTTGTCGTTACAGCTTGTGCGTGAATGATCGCGCTCGTTTTCGAAAAATATATTTTTCTTCTAAAAATTAATTGCTTTTGGGTCGAAAAGAGAGCTTAGAGCAGGAAATTTGTTTTGAAATTAAAAAGAGAGCGCTTGGGAATGTTTGCATATGTAATTACAATTTCGCGCGCAAAAATGTAAAGGCTTGGTGTTTAGTTAGTATAGATGTAATTATGGCGCAAAATTGCAGGGAAAAGAAGCATTTTGATTAGTTTCTGTCATCTTAGATCAGGTTAAAATATTAAAAAAATACTTATAACATAACTGGTTAATAATTATAACTGTTTTCATGTATAAGTTTCATTAACAATAAAAGTTTTTTTTTAATTTTAGGCAAAAATATTAGTTATTTTAAACGTGTTACAGCTGTAATTTTAAGCATTATAGGCTTAGTGCTTATTAGGGTGGATGTAAGTTATGCTACAAAAAATTACAGAGAAAAAAAGTATTAGTAGTTTCTGATATTTGGTATTAAGTTAAATAAGAAATACTGGTGATATAAGTGAGAAACCCTAAATTTTCCATGAATGATTTTATTTAACACCAAAAAATAAATGTTTTCATTTTAGGCAAATTATGAATATTTAACACTAGCAATTGTTTGAATTTTAAATATTGGTTATAGGCTAATTCCATGCAGGGCCTGTTCTTCCATAAGGCCCGTTAGGCCCGGGCCTAGGGCCCCTAAATTTGTTTCTATCATGCTAACTGATGTATATCCCCAAAATATTAGTAAACTAAAACAAATTCTGATACTCCACTTTGTTTTTTGCTCAATTTTGACTGAGAATTTGACCTAACATGATTATTTTGATCGATGTTTTTAAGGAAGCTTATAAAATTGTAGCAAAAGTTTGATACATAGGTCATATAGCATCACCATTACTGGAAATCATATACATAACATTTTACGTAAAGGGGCCCCCAAAATAGGTTGTGCCTATAGTCTGAGATTTCCTAGAACAGGCCCTGATTCCATGTAACTGTAGTGCAAGGAACAATTTAAAAAAGCTTTCTAAATTTGAAAAATAAATCAAATTAAACGAAGCACGTTACATTATTTTGCTGCAATAAGTGTACCCCCCCCCCCTATTTTTTTCATGTTATGTTAAAAGTTGGAGTAATAATCACTTTCTATACACAGGTGACTACAGAAAGGATAATTTTGCATGGAATTAGCCTATAATATTAAGCATTATAGTGTAAACGTTTTTCCTCAATATCGTTTGTCATTTCTCCTTTCATGTTTTACGCATTCGAAGTTTATGCATTTTCTTTATTTTTCCATCACCACTACAAAATAACTTTCTAATAATAAGAAGAAAAAAATTCCTGCATTTTTCCTGAACTTCCTGAAATTTTTCCTGTACTTAAAACACATTTTTTTTCAAAATCCCCATAAATCCAGAAACTTTAAAATTCATTTGAAATATTAAATAAGGATTTTTTAATGCTCTTTTAAGTTGTAATGATGCATCCCACTCAAAAGATTGTTGAGAAATGTTTTGTTTAGTAATTTAGATGTAAGGTTGCTGTTAAAACAGTTTCTGACAATTTATCAAAAACTAAGTTCGTGGACTTACGGGGTTTCTGAAAAAATCATTCATTTGTGTTTTATTTTTAAAAATAGTTTATATATGCTATAGGCAAAAGACAAAATAAGGCAAAGTAGATCATCAAATTGAATTTAAAGAAAGTTCACATTCATCACTCATAATTTGTAAATATTATACTCTGTATTAACTTGGGTTTTTTTTTTAAATAACGTCACACTAGATGTGCTCAAGGGCTATCTCAACTTTTTTTAAGCCATTAACGGAGCTTGGCAAGAAAATTTTCAATGCGAAAATAAGATTTCTGCTAATATCCTAAAATAAGCTTTCTGTGGCCTGATGGAAATGGATAAAAATATATGGTAGTTTTCACTGGATGAAAACTTTAAATTATAAAATTTTTTAAACAAAAATTTATTCATAATGCACTTTTTTCATTTGGGAATTATTTTAAGAGCATTTGTTCATAAATAAAACTAATTCTGATTTTTTAAACAAATATTTTCATAGAAATATTTTGCTATAGGCATAACTATAATTTAAACCATGATTTAAAGTTTTATATTGAAAGAGAGACTGATGCTTAAAATACGGTAAAAGCCGGGTCTAACGATCTGAAGGTTAGAGTGTATTGTAACGCGTCTTATCTTGAAGGTACATACGTTATTCAGCCTTTGAAACTTTTTAAACACTAAACAAAAAGGTAAAATAGATCATCTTAGAATGGAAAAATTTGTAATGCTAAAATACGATTTCTGCTAGTTTATTTTAATAAATAGATTATAAGACAAATGGAGACAATACCATAGTACTGAAAAACTCACGCAGGAAAAATAAAGTTACAAAAAAAAAATGGATGTTCAAAATTAACTTTTCGCCCCTAAGTCGCTATTATATATGTATGAACTATCCGAAAAATCCAGACGGTTCTTAGTTACATTTCTTCCTTGAACTCATGAAACATACATTTTTAATATTTTTTCTTCTTCAAATTATTCATCGTAAAACAATACTGGTAATAATACAAACATACTTTTATCTCTGGTATTTATAAACTCTCCTAAATTTCTCAATAATGCGTTTATTATTTCATTTCCGCGTTTTACAATATAGCTTTCATAGCATTTTCTTCCCTTTTCAAACACCGGAAATGAAGTTGCCTTGTTGTATGAATAATATTGCTCAACAAAAATCATAAAATAACAGTTCATTTGACTTAATATAACCACGAATTAACTATTCGCCCAAGTTATTACAATTTTCTCAGTCATTAATCCCACCAACACCACTTTCTTTCATAAAAAAATAGTATATTTCAAGCAAAGGTGGTGTACGATAGGTAAAATAGTCACAAATATATTTTACCTTCTTACCTCATTTTTAAATGAATATAACTCAAAATCTACTTTTTATAGAGTGTTAAAATTTTAATGATCATACAATAATTTACAGTTACAAAAATAAAGTGTTTCAAATTAAAAAATTGCAGTTGAATCAAGTTTTAAAAACAAGAGTAATTCTAAGTTTTTGAATTTTAATTTAATTTGTTTTAAAACAAAAAAAATTCAATTACGAATTATGTTACATACATTGGATAAAAAAATTTTCAAAAATTAAAAATTTATCAACTTAATCTAATCAACTTTAAAAATTCATTTGAAATATTAAATAACGGTTTTTAATACTCTTTCAAGTTGCAATAATGCATCTCGTTCAAAAGATTGTTGCGAAAATTTTGCTCAGAATCGATGTAGGTTGCTGTATAAAACGTTTTTCTATTTTTCGAACTATGGTTCGTGACTATATATATATATATATATATATATATATATATATATATATATATATTATAATATATATAATATATATATTATATATATATATATATATATATGGTATATATAAATATATATATATATATATATATATATATATTGATATATAATTATTATATATATAGTTATATATATTATATATATTTTTATATAATATATTATAGTATCATATATATATATCTTATAAATATATATGATAAAGATATAGTATATATATAATCATTATTATATATTATATATATATATATTTTTTTTTTTTTTTTTTTTTTTTTTTTTTTTTTTTTTTTTTTTTTTTTTTTTTTTTTTTTTTTTTTTTTTTTTTTTTTTTTTTTTTTTTTTTTTTTTTTTTTTTTTTTTTTTTTTTTTTTTTTTTTTTTTTTTTTTTTTTTTTTTTTTTTTTTTTTTTTTTTTTTTTTTTTTGGAATAAAGGTATATAGAACTAGCTTAAGTGCCAGGCGTTGCTTAGTTTCCTTCCGAAAGGCCTGGAAATGGACCAAAATGTATGGTTGTTTTCACTTGATGAATTTTTAATTCAAATTATTTCAATTAAAACATTTGTTTTAAAAATCAGAATTAATTTTATTTTTGAACAAATGCTCTTAAAATCATTCCCAAAATGAAAAAAATACATTATGAATAAAAAAAAATTGATGAAATTCTTAAATTTAACGTTATTGTAAGAAAGACTTAGCTTAAATTACGGAAAAAGCTGTGTCTAACGATCGGAGGGTCAGAGTGTATTGTAACACGCCATAGCTTTAATCTAGATATGATACAGCCTTTGAAATTTCCTAAACACTTAACAAAAAAGTAAAATTGATTATCTTATAATGGAAATAGTTGGAAGTTTTATCAATTCTGCTTGTGCAGAAGAAATTGAATTTACAGAAAGTTCACTTGATTCACTCATAATTTGTAAATATTATACTCTGTCTCAACTTTGGTTTTGGTTGAAATAACGTCGCACTAGATATGCACAAGGGGTATCTCAACTTTTTTAAGCCATTAACGGCGCTTGGCAAGAACATTTTTAATGCTAAAATACGGTTTCTGCTAGTTTATTTTAATAAATAAATTATTAGACAAATGAAGGCAATAGTACTGAAAAACTCAGAGGAAAAATAAAGTTACACAAAAAAAAAACGGATTTTCAAAATCAATTTTTCGCCCCAAAGACTCTATAATATATATATGAACTATCCGAAAAATCCAGACGGTTCTTAGCATTATCATAAGTAGTATATTTAATTTATAGATTGAACATTTTTTTTCGTCTTCAAAGTATTGATCGTAAAACAATACCGGTAATAATACAAACATATTTTTATCTCTGGTATTTATAAACTCTACTAAAGTTCTCAATATAATGTGTTCATCGTTTCATTTGCACGTTTTACTATATAGCTTTTATAGCATTTTCTTCTCTTTACCACCCACAGAAAATGAAGTTGCCTTGTTGTATGAATAATATTGCTCAACTAAAATCATAAAATAACAGTTCATTTGACTTAATATAACCACGAATTAACCCAAGTTAATACCGCCCAAGTTAATAGAATAATACAATCCTACCAACACCGCTTTCTTTTTTAAAAAAATAGTATATTTCAAGCAAAGGTGGTGTACGGAAGGTAAAATATTTTTGTGACTATTTTTCCTTCTTACCTTAATTTTAAATGGATATAACTCAAAATCTACTTTTCATAGAGTGTTAAAATGTTAACGATAGTACAATAATTAGCAGTTAAAAAAAATAGTGTTTCAAAAGAAAAATTTGGAGTTGTATCAAGTTTTACAAACAGTAATTCTATGTTTTTGAATTTTAATTTAATTTGGTTTAAAACAATTTTTTTTCAAATACAGATTTTGTTATATACATTGATAAAAAAACTTCTCTAAAATTAACAATTTTAGCATTTTGTATCCCAGACCATCCCCTTAACACAGAATTTTTTTTAAAAAAGTCCTATAGGTAATAACTGTGTTCATTAAACCTCATATTTAGGTGTTTTTGTTTAGCAGCTTTTATAACAATATAAGTTTTATTTGCAAATTTCATTTAGTTATTTTTTCATTAAGGAAAAAGATATTTTTACAAGTTTTTTTCCTCAAATCGTGCTTGTTAAAAATTTAACCACACCTATTTAACCACGAAATTCGTTTTAATTAAAAAAAAGTTTTGTCTTCGAATATGTATTGTAAGTCTTTAATATAACGTCTGTAGAGCCTTTTTAAATATTTACTACAAAAATGAAACTAAGAAAATATGAAAAAAAACTAATTAATGAGTTAAAATTTGAAACTCATGCAATGAAAACAAGTTTACATTTGCTTGTACCTTACAGAGTTAATAAAAACATTACTCGTTATGTGGAAAAGTGATGCTTATTCCATCTTAACTGAACGGAAGAGAAAGAGAAAAAAAGAAAATAATACTTCGAACAAAATTTATTAAAATCTATACATTTATGACCTACGTTTTAAGTGTCCACTTTAATAAAAAATATAGAAATAATTTCGTTAAATACATAGGTTTGTTTTAGCAAATTCATCTATTACTACATTACATGGAAGTAAGAAAATTAAATAATTCTAATTCCATTTAAGAAGATAAAGAGTTGAAAAGGAGCTAAAAGTAGTGTTTCGCAATAGGCTTTTAGATATATTCGGGTGTAAGTTCTTCAATTACCAAATCCCTTAAGTGTGTCTAAAGCAAAAAGGTCTGGAATTAATACTTATTTGTAATTATTAATTTGCAGTATTTAGAAAGGCAGCTCAATATATGTTGCATAAGCTAATGGATTTTAATGCACGGTTAAGACATCGATATGTAACAGAATATGGGTGAGCATTTCATGAAGCAAAAATCTACAAAACATTATAAGTGTCTGTTTGGTAATGGGATTTAAAATTGTAATGAGTGGACTATAAAATAAATTTATCGTAGGATTATCTATAATACTTAAAGGTTTTCCGAAGTTATATATTGAGGCTGGACAGTTTGATGTTTTCGCTAATTGCACATCCCTTAATAAATACTGATAAATAGTATAGATTATTGTGAATGTAATAAATAAGAAACGTTTTAATTAACTCTTTTTAATCTCTAATTTAACTATTTTTTTAATCTTTTTAGACAGCTTTTGATTACAAACTGAACCGACTTTTTTTATTTTTAAAATTAAAATAAAAATACGGAATCGCTGAAAACATTGGCAGTTTTTTTTTTAAGTATTGGTTGGTGTAACCTTAACAACCCTTTTTTAAATTATAATCATAGGTTTTACTGCTTAAAATATGTTAAAAGTAAAGTATTATCGTAAATGACTTGTTTTATTTTTCTAGAAAATGAAATTTAGTACAGTAGAACTCCATATGGACGAAGCTTTGCCGATAAACCAAATTTTAGAAAAAAATTCTACACGGCCTATCTGTTACTGTTCGTCTTTGTTGGATCTCATGCTTAAAAAATTTTTTGGACATGCAAAAAAAATACTAAGCATGACATCCAACAGAGACGAATATTCACAAATAATTTAAATATAAACTTTTGTACTAACTGTAATTGCTCCAATTTTCTGTATTCATCTCTAATTTGTGTAAATTATCTTTTGAATACAGTAGAGTCCCAGTTATCCGAAATTCGGCGCAACCGAAAGGCTAAGGATTTTTTTTTGGTAAAATATGAAATGTACGCATAAACGCAAAAATAAAGAAGTACACACACAAAAAATACGTACTTACAAAGTTGGATTTATTTCTCAAAATGTGCAGTAATTTTTTTTGCTGCTTAAATTTGGTTCGTTTTAAAGCAGCCCTGTCCCGCCATCTTTTAAACGAGAACGTCTAAAGAGTGGCTTCACCTTGCCCTTCTATGTATCTAAGTGCCTGATCTACGATTTTTGTAGCTCCAGTATGCGAAATGCTGTACTTGTTAGACGCGAACTCATCTTCATTTTCGGGTTCGTTTTCGTCCCAAGTTACTGATCGTTTTTCTAGGCGTGAGGTGGATGATTCCCGATTATCCGAAATTTCCTATGGAATCTCGATTAACCGAAAGTGCTCCGGTCCCGTACCTTTCGGATAAGCGGGACTCTTCTATAATGCAGTAAACTTCGAATATCTATTATTCACTAATTCTTTTAAAAGAAACTAACATTCCAATAAAATTTTCTTAGGTCTTTTATAATCATTCGATCTACGCAAGTAACAAACATAATATTTAACTCATTTTTTTCTTTTAACAGTAATGTAGCAAGTAGTCAAAAAACAGCAGCAGTCATAAAAACAACAATGAATTATTTAAATCTAATCCCACAAATTAACGATTTTTCCACTTTGTAAGCATCTTTGAGTTATGCCTCCCCTTCCCTTCTTTCTTCCTTTTAATAAACAAAAATATTATAAATATTATACGGAAATCAGGGTGTGCAGTTGGTTCTCTGCTCCATATTGTCCATAGTAGGTCAATCAACAGATCTGCAAAAATAACCTGGATACTTTTCTACAGAAATACTAAACCTTAAATACATTTTTTATTAAATGCAACTATTTGCTTTTGTTGATATGGACTGTTTATATAATTAGATGGATTGTTTTTACAAAAGTCATACGGTCATTTTGTAATTTTCAACTGTTCATATAATGGCTTCATGGTCTTTCTGCAGATACCGTCATTGACCTGCCTAGAATAGCATAGATATTTTTTTTTAAAAATCTGGAAAGAAAAGTAGATTTATGATTTGCAGAAAGACCCATTTTTAACACATTATTTCAAATTCTTGTTCTTGCTTAATAGTGTCATATACGACACTTCCTCACATTCTGGGAATACCGACCTATTCAGGTAAGTTACATATACAATCAAAATTGGAAACATCAGATTCATGGAGTTTTTGTTTCCGTTAAAAATATTTATCGATAAATTATAGTGAGATTATCTCAAACAAGTAGTTAAAAAGTGCAAGAAGAAATAGTTGCTGATTTCTAGTCACTCAGAAAGGGGCATATTGGGAAATGGAGTATATTAGAGTTAGGTTTTTAACGAATACTTTAATGTAAATTTTGTTTTTCCGGAGTAGTGTAACTATGTATTCGTAACATTGAAATATGTGTTGGAAACAATTTGAAATTTCTAGAAATATATTTCGCTTGCTGTGATTCATTTTTCTCTTAAATTCTTTTTATCTCTATAAAATTTAAATATGTTTAAAGGGGTGAAGTTCATTCTTAACAATTTTGCTTCAAACGAAAATTTTACTCAATACAATTTTTATTTAAAAGATAAATGATTGCGTCAATCACTGAACTGCCTAAAAATTTAAAAATATATAAAAATAGATTAAAAAAAAGAACAAGTTTGTTATTACGCAGTATATATTTTAAATAAACAACAAAAGGTTTCTTTGTCAAGAGATTATATATATCTTTCTCGTGGTTTGAAATCTAATCTCCTCTAAGTAAATACTTTTCGAAGGATTTATCACATTTTACGATACTTAAAACGGAAGTAGCTACAAAAGTAGTTTTAAAAAAAATTCTAAAACAATTTCAAAACAAATCATGTGAAGAAATCCTTAAGGCACCATCTTCATTTTTAAAGATAATGCGTTTTGTGGTTTTAAATTAAAAAAATACTTTATGGGTAATAAACAATTTAGTTTTAGCAAATCGGGCTCTCTAAAATTGCCAATCCAAATAACAAACTAAAATGTTTCCAAATTAACTTTTTATCTCACAGAGTTATTCCCCACAAATGTTTTTATAGAACCAAATTTATTTTCTTTTAAAGTTGTTTTTGTTAAAATGTCCATCTGCATATTCCGAAAATCACTTTTAAAATGTCATTGATTAAAAAGCAATCTATTCTGCCTTAACAATAGAAATATTTGTTTGCAGAAAAATCTCATCTTCAACACAAGATTTCCAAATTTCAATGACTTCCCTAATTCGTATACGTTTCTCATGACTATGCCAGTTAGTATTAAAGATACCGCCGTTGACCTGCCTAATTCAAAACAATAATTTGATGGTAAATTAATTTTTTAAGAACTGAATTTGTTATTTAAAAGTATAGCTGCTAAATGTCATAGTCCTTTATCCTCAGAAACTAACGTTCCAAATGTAGCAATGAATGCAATTATACGTCCAAAGTAGAAAAATATGCATTTTCAGAAGAATATTATTCGTAACAATTGATTCAAATTTTAAAATACATTCTCAGTGTTAAAGGCGTTCTTACTTCCTCCAATTTACAAATATTAAACAATCCTGCAAATCCAAACCATTCAGTTAAATAACTCTCTTCTTGTCAGCATGTTCACTGCGGTAAGGTCGTTTTGATTTCCATTAAAAGTACTTATTAGAAAATAATGGTGGTAGAAATTCAAACACGTTTCGATCTCTTTTATTCATACAAAAGCCCTAAACGTCTTCAAACTTCAAAAATATGTATATCTGAATGAGAGAGTCCTTTTTACAATTTAGTTTCAAACAAAACATTTCTTCTGCAACATTTTATCTAAAATTATAATAATTGAGTTATAATCACTCTATCGTTATTTCCCATTGTGAAAGAACATACTTTTACCAGCTTTTATTATATAGAAAAAAAACCTTTTTTTTCAAATTTCATTGCTTCTTTGTTCAATGCAAAAAAAATTAAATAAACTCATTTATATTTATGTTAAAACCCAACCTGAATCAGAAAAAAATGATTTTACTGTGCTAAAAACCCGAAACCTCACACAACGACTGTCAAAATCTCTAACCGCTACATTTAGTTATAATAGTTTTGACTATCGAATTAATGATTAAAAGTTTCCCCAAAGTTATTTTATATGCAATTCTTCAATTTTCGAGTCAAACTTAGAAACCAAAATTAATGATCGATTACTCCAAGAATATCGGTGTAAAGAGCATTGATTACGGATATTCATGGTTGAAAGCCTAAATTGACATAACATCAATAGCATCTTAGAATTATTAATCAATACTTACATAATAAATCTTTCGTTGAAGACATTTAAATTTATTTTGTATTGTTATAATGAGTTATGTAGAAAAATTGAGGCTGAGGCAGTCTTAGTACAAGTAACATCAGGAGTTTTAGTTTTTATTTAAATATTTTTTTAGTAGAAAATATGTAAATGGCCATTCTTCAAAAAAGGGCAGATTTCTGTCCTGGTACCATTTTTTAAAAATAATTATATTTATCCATATATTTTTTCTTAATTATAATTATATTCACCTTAGGGAATGTAATCATATCATTTAACAGTTTTTAATGATATTATGTAAGGGTCAAATATAAACTAAACCATGTAAAACCTCACCTCCGTGTCGTGTACTGGCTCACATTTTCAAAAAAGTTAAGCTCTGTTAAAGTATATTGAATTAAATACTACACATTTTAACTATGATTTTCTTTTTAAATGAATCTTTTCTAAATAAAAATGGGCTTCAATTAATTGTTTTTGTCCCATATATAAAATTCTCACCACCCTTACATTATATATATATATAATAATATATTATAATATAATATATAAAATATATATATATATATATATTATATATATATATATATATATATATATATATATATATATATATATATATATATATATATATATATATATATATATATATATATATATATATATATATATATATATATATTTATATATATATTAGTTTAAACTTTATAGAGACGAGTATTTTCCATTAGTTTGGTTTAAAAAATAGATATCTTAATGAGTTATATGGGTAAAAAATTTCATATTAAATAGTTCATTTTGCTTGAATAGATGCCAATTAATCTAAAGGGATTTTGGCATTCTCACCTATGTTACCACTATTGAAGAAAAAGTTATTTATTATTTTCATAATTTTTAATTTGGAATACAAAGTAAGTAGCAACATTTACGCATTTATACATTAGAGGAAAAAAATGATTGAATTTGAAAAATTAAATCATTTTAAATTTTAAAAAAATAAGTGAAATCTGCTTTTTTAAGAATGTCATAATTTCATGAATCGCATTTGAGATCATTATTTATGTTTCCCTAATATAGATAGTTATATAAAGACGCTTGAATTCAATTTGAATTGTTACTCTTTTTTTGTATGAAATCTAGTGCTAGAAGTGTGTGTAGACTGGGGTAACGCGTCACTCCACTTCTTAAGAAAATGGTAATCCATCCCCCCCCCCCTTTTTCACGCATTAACCAAGTGAATTAAAATAAAACGCAATATTTCATAATGAAAGAATTAAATGATTTTCATATATTTTTAAAAAATCTGACAAGACATTTCATAGTTTACATAAGATTTTTTGATTCGTACTTATGTAAAATATTTTAACCTATAATCAAACTTTGACAAATAGAACTGATTGATTAGTACTATAAATTTAGTTATAAACTTTGTAATTGTAAAAATTCTTTAAACTATGAAAATTCTATGAAATTATTAATAAATATTTCAAACTTGAAAATATTTTTTTGGTATGGAAAATAAAAAAAAATCAAGCAGTAGTATATTTAGTTTTTTTTTTAATGAAACGTAATCTTTTTTTGTAGAAAAATGAAAATTTACTATTTATCATTACAAGTAAAATTTAAATAAATTTATATCTCAACACTTATAAAATATTATGACAGGCTGCTACACTTTCTGGGATAATAAATTAATATATTTTTTTATGCTTTTGTATTAAAAAAGCATGTAGATTTTTTACACACGAACTTAAATTTTAGTTTAGAACTTTTATACCTTCAATACTCTTATACCTTCGAACTCTTATAACTTCAATCAGTTTAATAAGCATTCAAAACAAATAAAACTATTCCATAAACATAATCAATAAAATTTATAGAAAAGTGAGGATTTTTTATTTTATTTCTCACTCATTTTTTAAACATTTTAAAATTCAACTGTTGTTCAATTTATATATCACAGTATATTGTCTGACATATAATATGTAAAGAAAACACTCAACAACCAGGAAAATTACTTTTTGTAACTTCAAAGTATATGGAGAATTCGAAAAAGGAAATTTTGAAAATGAATGAAATTTTTTGTAATATTTTTAGGATAGAGAGAGAGAGACTTCACACATAATTGTTATTTCTCATTTTTAGAAAACATTCTTAAACTTTTGAATGACAAATATCCAGTTGCATCAAAGCAATAATTTCACACTGAAACTGTAATCATCGGCATCTTTTGTCACTATTGTTTAAGCAATATTTTGTGAAATATGTATAACATGCACCAGTATGAAAAAATTTGTAATATGAGATGCATTTGAACTGAAATTAAGAGTTCTTTTTTCTACTTTCTTTTGACACCAAAAAGTAAAAATAGACAAATATTCAATAAATTGAATATACTTAGTATAAAACCCACATTTGCTTGCCCTTTTCGTTCATTTTTTGACTATATGCCTCTTAAAAATATGATAAGATATAAGTTTGAAATTAAATGTAAAAATCCTTCAATAATATGAATATTTTCATATTAGCCCAAAAGTAAACTTTAAACATACAAATGAGTTAAACATCAAATACATTTGCAATCAAAACTATAAAGAGATAATCTCATTCTTTGGAACTAGGTTCCAATGATACAATATTTGAAGCTGTGGTATTATATTAAACGTCAATTTAAAAAAAAAGCAGTAGAAATTTTCATTTTCTTCATATACAAAAAACAACAGCCATGTCAAAATACAAATGTATAACATTAACTATACTTGCCTTCAACACCATTTATAAATTATACATCCTTTTTCTTGTAACATGCAAAAAACATGTTCAAATTTTAATATAAAATCTTAGTTCAACCTAAATTTTTGCCATGTAATTTTTTTGAATTTTTTAAATTCTCTCTTGTAAAAAATACAACCTTTTTCCAAACAGCCTAGCTATAAACTGGGTGCGGAAATGGCCAGTTAGCTCAAGCACCTAAATTTGCCTGCTATTGGGTCAAATCAGCGTCCAAGGTCCTTCATGCTATACAATAGGGTGACATACAGCCCCATTGGGGGCTAAATCAGGGTAGATTAAATGGGACATTCTGGGAACAGGATGCTATACGTGAAAAGGGTTGATAAGGGGGGAAAGATTTGGGTCAAGGCCTAACTTTTGGGAAAAAAATTGGTTGGTTCTAACAGGGTTATGAATGTAAAAAATAAAAACTCGATTTTTTTTTAAATATTGAAAATGATGTATGAGGTGTGAGGTAGACTTGTAAAAGGAAAGTGTAGCTTGTATGTTAGGACTTATTGTATCCGGTTATCAGTTAGCGGGTTATATCCTAATGGAAAGTTTCTTTTTTCGCAGTTGTTAGTAAGAAAGTAATTTTTAATCTTTCAACCGAAGAAAGGAAACTTAAAATATTAGGTAATGTATATTTTTTTCTCATGCAAAAAAAGTATTTTTTAAAAATAGTATGTTTGATTTTTTAATAGACTATGTAATAATACTACAGTGAAAGCGTTTACTTCTCTTGACAAAGAACGTACCGTCAAATGGGATAACTTTATACAAGGAGTGAAACTTTATATAACCAAAAAAACACCTAATACTGACTTTCTTTGGAGTATTTTTTTTCTCTTGGGTCCAAACAGAGTTGTCATTAACTGACAAAAGACAAACACATTTCTAAAGAATGTATTTGATCATATATTTTTGTAAAAGCTTGGGCAAAAGCTACCCCATTCGATGGTAGTATATAAAATTTTATATATCTTGCCTTATAGAGTCCGAATATTTTTTATAGTCAAACAAACTCTATCAAACACCTTAACCCTCTGAGAGATAACAAAATTGGCTGAAGTGTACACCTGTTTTCACTGCATGAGATTTAAATTAAAATTCTTACTGTAAATTTAATTTATTTTTTTAAACATTATATTTCTATAGTAGATGGTTATAAAGGACTTCATGTTTTAAATTTTAAATATACATAATAAAATCATTAAATTTATATATGTTTAAAAACTATGTGTGTTGCTGGAAAACCTGACAACCAGGTGACGGGTTTATACGTCTGTATCCCTCAGAGGGAAAAAAACATATTTTTTAAATAAAGCCAATACAGTGGATTAACATTTTTCACGATTAAAAAAAGTGTTAAAAGATGGGATATGGTAGTTTAGTAACAGTTTAAACCTGCGACTGTCAACTTTACAAAAAAATGCAAGCTTTTTTATAATTTTAAAAATAGTTGTGAAGGTATTTTAATTGATTTAACCGTATTATGTTTCGGTTGTTCATTTTAATTAATCTTATTTTAAGGATTTTAGTTAGCTTTTAGTTGTAAAAGTAATGTCTGTAACCCTTTAAGACCCCTTAAATCAGAGCAATCTAAAGGGGTTGTAAAGGGATATGTCTTGTGTAGTATTATAAAATCTGAATTAGCTTCTATATCTATATTTTTTGCCAAGGTGTTTTAGAATACATTGAACAAAAAAAGATAAGGGAAAAATGAAGAGCTTAGTGGAAGAACGCGCTAAGTGACAAAAAGGTGAAAATGAGTTTTAAAGTTTTTCGTTTGCACTTAAAAGAACGGCTCTTAGATAAGATAAAAAAAAATTATCATAATTTAATTTAGGAAAATATGAAAATTGTCAGCTTTAAAGGAGGGAATAACATATTCATTTACACAAAAAAAAGAATTTTTTCAAACATGTCACTTAGTAAGTTTTTCCAAGTGTGATTGAACCGACATCAAAGAATGTATATTTTTGTTGTCGATTGTGTTCCTTACCGCATCAAGTGATCATAAATGAAAGTTTCAATGCATTATTTAACAGGGGATTTTTTTTGTTTTATAAGGAGATTTATAAATTTTCAATAAAATTGTTATGTAAGTTGAACAGTTGAACGTTACTTGGGAATTATAATGAATATTTAAGAAAAAAATATTAAGCTTAGAAAATCGATGGAAAGCTACTGCCATTTTTTTATATAAAAAATACTCTGGTATAGCCTCCCGGCTCCCCCTCCAACAAAATCTAACATCTATATTCTTTATTCAAACACAGTTTTTAAACAAATGGACGTTGGAAACTATGTCTTGCGATAAATTAAAAATTAATTCGCATTTTAGTTTTTGAATGGGGGGGGGGGGGGGGGGTATTCCATTTTAATGGATATTCAAGCCTAAAAGTTGTACAAACTCAGACTTCAAAACGCAAGCATTAAAGCGAAAAAAAAAACAATTTTCGTTTTTGTGTGGAATTAATGAAAATTTGTGAGTGATACGAATTTTTAGATCATGCATTTGGTTTTAACACTTACGAACTATTCTGGAAAATGTAAACTTCCTTAAAGTAATTTTATTTTCGATCATATTCAGAGCAATGAATAAATAAAAATATTAGTTAAAAACTTCTAATTGTTCAACTGAGTAAATTAACGAGCGACATAGCTATTCATGGTTAAAACGAAAAGCAATGAAAATAAAAAAACGCACTATAATATATTTAAAATTGTAGAAGCTTTAAATATTTAATAAAAAGCTTCCTTATAGAAATCATCACAACTAATGAATGATGCGTAATATCGACATTAGTCTTTACCTTTTTAAAAGAATCTATCTTTAAAAATGTTACTGGTATGTTATTTTTTGAAAAAATGAAATGCCTAACTTATGAACATAATTTCTCAAAATGCGGTTTCCAGCGATCAATTTCTTTAAGACTAAGGAAACTCATTCAAGTCAATTTTTTGTCATTTCTTAAAAACTACTTTGAAACATGTCATTAGCTTTGGTTGAGTTGCACTTGAGTAGAAAATGTTTATTACTGAAAAACTACTGATGGCTAAATATTCCTTACATTTTTTGAATTTGGGATCAGACCTTATACAGGGTGTCCAGAAAAGGACTCCCTGTTTTAAAAAATTAATAAAAAAAATGGATAGAGATATAAACACAATTCTTTCAGAAAACGAATGAGTCATGTAGAGCTATCTGTCGGTTAAATTGAACATAATAAAGTTTAATAACATATAATAACGTAATAAACATAACTAACATAATAAAGTGTTCCATATCAAATTCCAGACATGACTCATTCGTTTTCTGAAAGAATTGTGTTAATATCTCTATCCATTTCTTTTTTATTAATTTTTGAAAACAGGGAGTCCTTTTCTGGACACCCTGTATAAATATACATAAGTTGAACAACAAAATTTGAAATATAATCATAAAAAAAATTGGGAAATGTCTTTCTTATATGCTGAAAATAAGCAATTACCAATTACTCATACTGATACTCTAACTTCTTTTAAAATCAAATTTTTGCATTGAAATTTGCATGAAATCTATTTCACAAAGTTTATTATATGTCAAAAAGTTTTGTTTTCTCTCATAGATAAATAAAGATTTTAAGAGCATAATAACCATTAGAACGGATAGTTATTTTTATGCTGATATTTTCTAAAATAGTCTAAATAAATTTCTTTTGTTACAACTTTGCTAATGTTTATATAAATACTTCCTTAAAAGAAATAATTATATATATAGGTTAAGATTAAGGTGGTCCAAAACGTATTTTTACTTTGGAATGATTCTGCTTACTAATTGCAATCGAGACGTTGTTTATGCCCCAAAACAAATATGTTAGTGTTACAGGTTGTTGAAAGCAAATGACATATTTCAAAGTAGTTATTAGATCATGTTAAAAAGAATGTGTAAAGATAATTTTGGACGTGATAGAAGAAAGTTTAACTACGACTCTTAAATTGTTAATAGTTCTTTTAAGGTAAATCAAAGTTGAATATTATTTCTTACTCGTATTTGTTATTACTTAAATAGTACTCTACAGGATTTTCTTTTTGCCTACATATATAAAAAAATACAATAAAACCTACTACTATTTCACTTTTAAAACTTTTCGCAAGAAAAACAACTTGAAGCTGAATCATTATCCCTTTAAGACAGAGCTATCACGATCGTGCAGGTATAAAAGAGAAAGTTCGAGCTTTTCAAAAATATCGATACCGAAGCAGCTGACTTATACCAGTCGTTATTTATTTGAAAAATGACGTGTTTCTTAAGGAGATGCTAGCATTGACGCTGTTTAAAGCAACTTTTCGATAAAACTCTTAAGATTTCGTCTCATAAACTTAAATCAGCGCCATCTGACGACTGGTTTTAAAGGGTTATATAAAAACATAATTGCCTAAAAGAACAAGCGAAACATTTCTAATAGTGAAGTTACTATCTGAAATTTAGAAAATGCGTATTAGAATCTGATAAAGAGAAGAAAGTAAAAACCTTGGCATTCTTAACGTTTAAATATTGTGTGAACAGTTTAAGACGAAGTTTGAAAAGATATAGGACAGATATTGAAAAGATTTATACAAAATATAAGATAAATTGATTTGGTGGTTACAAGTTTAAAAACAAAAATTAAATAACATAAGTTTGTAAGATATTGTTTTAAATTGTGTACCTATTTGGCAATCAAATTGGTTTTATTTAAATTTACAATAATGGTATAGGTATACTTCATATAAAGATTTGTTTAACTAGTAAATGCACGTCCAATGGTATCGAATTCTGTAAAAAAAAACTTTTTAACAATTCAAATTTATGTCATTTTTTAAATCAGTTTAAACAAAATTATAACAATGTTTAAAAAATGAATATATGCATTTTTTTAATGTTAGCAATACTTAATTCACTAGCCATGTATTTGTCCTTTATTGCACTTTTATTTAATCGCTTACTCAAAGCAAAATCGCTAAATATGCGTGTTGTTGTTTTTTTAAATTTTTTGCTGATTAACACGTCAAAACCGAACTTAACCGAGCTGGTTGAAAAGAAGAATGAATAAAAAGCGCAACATTTTTTTAATATTAAATAACTCAAATAATATATCACAGATATTGTGCTCATACATGTTAAACAATGTTTTGAATTTGCTAAAATAAGAGAAAGAAAACATGTCTTACTTTATTTTATTGAAATGTAAAGAAAGTTTTTGCCTAAACATGCAAAAAGGTTTAAATCAGATTCTCCTTAACAAACGCCACTATATTTTTCTCCTCCCTCTCTCTCTTCTCTCCTTAACAAACGCCACTATATTTTTCAATAAAATTCATGTTTTGGAACCAAAGAGTAACTTTGCCGAAGTAATTTTTTTGTAGGGGGAGGGGACTAATATTTTGCAGAAATCTATTTTTTCTACATTATACCCAATGCAACTTTTATTGACTGTGAAAATATATAAACGTAAAAAAAAAATTGGTTTTATTTTTTTAGGCTTTTTCAAAAAAATTCCTCAAACCCTCCAAAGAAAGTATTTTTCGTGTTTTTTTTATAAAAAAAAAACAATTAAATATAACAATTAAAATTTATTTATTTTTTATTTATAAAAAAGCACAGATGAAAATGGCCGAAAACATCACAACTCATGTTTAGAGTGGAATGACTAAATTAGTTTTCATGGTATGGTGTGGTACCATACCATCATTCCATTAATGGTATGGTGTGACTCTCATGGCATATTTCAATTGCAAATTTTTTTTTAAAAAAGAATTTAAAACACACTCGATTAGTTTTAACCTAGATTCAATTTAATACAAAATATCAATGCAATAGTTAGGTTTTTTAACACTTTAACAATTAACCGCATAATATGTTAACTTATACGATGCGTAAGACCTGAACTATACACTTTATATCGATTTTCAGTAGCAGATATTTACGCATGAACAAGTATTATTACGTGGAAACAAAATCTATATTTCGGCTTTATAAGGATCTCTTATAAGTCATATATCAAATTAGCCTACTTAGTCTAAGGAGACCGTAGCTATCAGTTGTTTAAATTGCAGTTATCATATTGCATTTTGAGCTGATATAATATGAATTATTATGTGCGAATACTAAGTAAGAAGTAACTATTAAGATGTATATATACGAAATACTATGGATCATTTAGTTTTTACTTTGTTCTACTTTTTTCCTGGATTGGAAAAGTATGTGTTCAGTCTGAGTTTATAAAATCAAAAGTTTTGAAAGAAGTGAATTTAAAACATAAGTGAAATAATGCAAAGGTATTCTTTCCATTTTTTTAATTGCTATTTCATTTTCTGGATATTGCGTACTTCTAAGACTTTATATCCGTACCATTGTACACAGTATTTATAGCTTTTTAAGCCGCCATGAAGGCTTCTCATTAAATTTTAGTATGTATAATATAAAAACTCTACGTCTTTGCCGACTGATGGGTGGTTGAATGATCATGGAGCTGGCGATGCAGTTAGTAGGTCCCAGGTTCGAATCTCGGCGTATGGGCATGAAAATGTATATTTTTCATGAGTACACTACGACATACGTGCTCGTTAAATCTGTGAAGTTGAAAGTTCTGAGCAAGCGCACGATGGCACCACTGGTTTGCTTTGGGTGCCCACTCAGGTTTCGACCTCGTCACTTGGGTTCTAAATTATGAGGTTGCAAAGTTTGGTTGTGTTAAAGCTAAATGGAGGCTAGAAATAGACAGCCGGAAAATGTACAATCTTATACATCTACATATTATTGTTAGATACAAATATTAAAATATATTTAAATTCATTACATTTCCACACATTTTCTATACTTCGATATTTTTTTATATCTACATGTTTTTACAGTTTAAATAAACTAACCCCATTTTTTTTACTTAAATTACAATTCAGTAAAATCTACATTTTCATTATATCAGTGTTCATAGCGACTAAAATGTTTCTGAATCTAAACAGTTTTGTCTTATCACACTACTATATTTGTAAAATGCAAATATGTATTTAAGTGCATAATGGCCAATAATCCCTTTTCCGGCTAATACCCTAATGGCTTATAATCTTCTAAAATGTTTATGATGTCTGCATGTTTGTGCCGGTCACAACTCTAAATTTAGACAAGATGAACCCAATACTTAACGTTAATAAATAGCAAAGCAATAATGTCAATTTCAATTATATTAATATTAATCTTGACTAGAATTGTTGAAAGTAACCTAAATTGCCGTAACATACCGTAATTTGTAAACTACACATGGTTAAAAATATAGAAATATACATATTATTAAAGTTTACGTTAACAATTCTCTAAAACCATCGAAAGGAAAAGCAAATTGGCTGAAGTGTAAATTTATTTTCACTGCATGAGATGTAAATTAAAATTTTTAAATGAAAATTTATTTCCTCAATTTTTTTGAAAATTACATTTCTGTAGTAGATCGTTGTAAATGGCTCCTCCATGATTTAAATTTTAAAATTTATTCATTTTTAAAAATTATGAAAAACACGGTAAAATTCATTCTAAAACAATTTTATCAAATATATTGGCACTAAATTCTTCATGCTTTAAATTTTCTTCTCCTTAAATTTTAATTAAAAAATTAAGATTTTTTCATCTGCTTTTTAACATTTCTTTCTGGATGCATAAGGAGTATATTTCACAAATCTTAGATTTTTGGAATAACAAGAAGTAGGGACTGAAATGGTTAATTCCCAGTGTTCAACATTTCTGATGTCTTTTTATTTGGAATAAAAAAACTCGTCAGTTGCAATTTTTATTAGACAACAACATAGTACATACCTCATATTATTTAATTCATATTTTCAAACTGTCCAAAGATGATTAGAGCTTTAAAAAAAAAAGAAAAAAATTGGTGATGTTTTAAAAACTTCTTCGTGACTATGGTTTACCAGCGCCACTCCACTTTGTAGTAAATATATATGCAGTATGGATTGATAGTTTATCTTTTGAATAATACAATATTTAAATTCTTAAAACTGTAATTTTTTCTAGTATTTATTAACGCTCAAAAACAAACTTCTTTTTGTAGGTGCTGAAAACTTAGGAACCAAAGATGAAAGACTATTAGGGAAAACAAATCAAGAATTTTGAACTACAAATATTCACCTCAAAGACTAAGAAAGATTTTCAAAGCATGAGTTGTTCGCCTTTTTCGAAGAGGTACTACTATATAGAAAAATACGTAACAAAGTAACCATAATTTTAATAAAATAATATATTCGTGTCTTTGAATTTAAATATAATTTTTTTTTAAGCTTTTCAAAATATATGTCTAGTCTATATTCATTCGTAGACATGCAATTATTTGAAGCATATTCTTGTATACTTTTGCATTAAGTGTTAAGAGATTATAGTAAAGCATTGCAATTTTAGCTTCCACACTACGTTTATAACCTAAAAAGTGGAAGGTATTATAATCGTTCAGTCAGTCAGTCTGTCTGTCCGTCACCCACTTTCATAGCCCAAACTTCAAATGCTACGGACAAGTGTGATACATCAAGAAATTCAGCGCATCGAGATTAGAATACATTCAAAATTTCAAAGAAGAATTCGAATTCGAAGTACTTCAATTATTTAAAAAACTGCAAAATTTAATGCTCATTTAAAAAGCATAAGAAGCCATTTTTATTTGAATTAAATCACCATTGCCATTCGCAACAATCGCTCGAGAAACTTTAATTCTTTTAGACAATAAATTAAAATAAATTTATTTTTGCGACATCGATCAGTTTGAAATGACGTCAAATATATTTCACTACGAGATTCTTTGTATGTTGATATGAAATGTTTTCATTCTATTTAAAAGCGAGGAATGTTACATATTTATTCTTTGAAATATAAATTAATTTTTGCAAACGACAAGTAATAATTATTGAATTTTTTAAATAAAATAAATGAAACTAGCCAAATTTAGCATGTAAATGTTTAATATCTCTTTCCGACCGAGCTATCACGATCGTGCGGGTATAAAAGAGAATGTCCAAGCTCTTCAAAAATATTGATACTGAAGCAGCTGACTTGTACCAGTCGTTATTTATATAATTTTAAGCAGTTGCTGGTATTGTTTGGTTTGCTGGCTTTGTTTTTGGTAGTTGCTGTTTAAGGCATTTTTTCGAGAAAACTCTAAAATTTAGTCTCATAAACTTAAATCAGCGCCATCTGATAGCCGGTCTTAAAGGGATATAGAATTAATGCTGTGTTTGGCGCCTTTTTACCTGTTATTTCTTAAGAAATATGTGTCTACTTTATTCATATTACACGTATATTCTAATTCTACTACAAAATCAAATTTTATTTTTTATATACCAACAAAATGTATACATGTTAAAGAAAACTATAACAACTGATCCAAAATATACGTTATATGTTAGCTATACAATTTTACCTACAGAATACAAATGTGGAATAATTAAAGTTTTGGCGCTTGAACAAATATAGCAAAAATAGAATTCAGAATTTCTTTTTTAATTTAAAATTATTTTTATTGGAGGCCAGTTCAGCTATAGGCTCATCACTTGACCGCTCAAAATTAAGAGGCTTGTCTCCAATTGCCCTCGAGTAGCTCTGGTGGGACGTTAATTCAACCAAACTTACCAAATAATAAATATTTAAAGTGTTCAATCCTTTTGGGGAAATATATAAGTGTTTGTTCAATTTAAAGTCCGTTTACATATACCTTAGTTATCTTCATATGTAGAATTCTAAAATATATTCCTTGTGTATAAATGAGTAAAACCTTCCCACAAAAATCATTCGAACTAAACAGCGTGTCCCGCAAAATAACTAAACGCATTTATCAAATATACACGAAAATGAGATTAGCTATTCCGGAACTTCAAGTTTGGTTATTTTTTGATTTATCGAGAGTATGGTCCGAAGGGTTAAAAATAAATTTTTAAACATTTCGCTCCGCATGCATTATCATTTTAAATGGCGTAAACCTAACTGACGGATCAGCGCTAAAATAGTTCTGTTTTCATTAAATATTAACGCCTCTTTTCTGTAGCCTTGTAAGGGAATGGCTTGTACATAGATTTGCGTGTATTAAACGGAAGTTTTAAGGCACTTATTTCTTATCTTGTTGAATACGAAACCGTGCTTTGACTACCATATTGGGATAGTGATTAAAAAATTGCAATAGAGATGCTAAATTGGCAATTTTCATTGGTTTCCTCAAGTACCAAAAAATACAAATGTCCCTAATTTTTTTTAGCAGTGTTCATTAAAAAGTCACACCTTCTTTGACCCCTTCAAAATAATAACCCTAAGAGACTCCAAAAATAATGTTTCAAAATAATGCTCAAATAAGACACTTTTTACAAAATAAAAGTCTCTATCGCATCTGAAATATATATCTGTCCCATCTATGTGGTTCTAAAAGTCTGCCTTTTTTTAAAAACTATACCAATATTTTTACAACTTCAACAGTATCTCCCAGTAAATTGCATGAGTTTAAAATTGTTGAGACGTATAACACAAAAAATTGTGGCAGTAAAAAAAAATATATAAATCATTAAGTTAACAATAAGTTTTCTTTCTAATAAATATGAGGGATACACTAAACTATTTTGTGACATTTTTGCTTAATCGTTTTGATTAATAAAAATAATTCGAACTTTATTTTTTAATGTATTTAAATAGTTACAGGCAGCAAAATTTAATAAGCTAAATTAAAACCCAAAACACTGTTAAATATAAAATTTCAAAATTTTGTTAATATTATAAATTTCATTTAAGAATTATTAATACATTTATAGTCATTAGAATCTTTATTTCTGGTTTAACAATTAACTTTAAAATAATTCGATGTTATTTTTTTAAAAATTTAGTCAATATCGACAGTCTATTAATCTATTTATAATATTAAATTCATTATTGACAGGGCTTTAGTTTTATTATTATTATTTTAACATCTAAAAGAGTCGGTATAAGGAGATTTAAAATTTTTAAAAAAATCATAAAACATCCGGATGCAATTAGCTAAAAATACTTGTTGTCGTGTACAAAAATTGTTGAACATATAGACTGTCTGTAAACATCAGAAAAACCCGAACAATGATTTAAAAATATTTGTTTACTATTATTATACTACATATTAGAAATTAAATTTATAAACAAAATATTAATTACTTCTTTTTTATTATTTATTTGGATCAAATCTATCATTTGGTTAATATTAAGTAATAAAAAATATTGTAATATATTTTTTTTCAAATTTAGGCAGTTTTTTTGTGTACTCCTAGTGTTTTTAATAATTCTCTTTTTATTAATCAAAATAATTTTAATGCAATAATTGCATACATTTTAAGTATTTATAAAAATTGGAGGGAAAGTTATGTTGTAGAATTCCGCAACTCAAGGTGTTACCGTATGTTTAATTGATATATTTGTGGCATTTAAATGGCAAAATTAAAGCACGTAAAAATGGAGATAATAACTACCACTGTTAAAAGTAGAGAAATATATGGATTTTGTCCACACAAAAAAATGACACGGTTTCTTATTTCTCCTTGTTTTCTCTTCTCTCTCCGTTTTTCTTTCCTTGCCTTCCCGGATATGAATAGAACGTTAGTCTTGGATAGTTTGACGTCTTTACATTTTCAACACTATTTTAAAATTGTATCACGTTTTTGAACTATTTTTTAACTATTTACTATTTATTAATTTTTTAGGCTAAATATAAAGGTGTTGGAAAAGGAAAGTGTTTTAGTGGATAAGAAAATTTTTCATAGTTACTCAAATAAAATTTTAAATATGTGGTAGCTTTGTGTGTTGAACTGTAGTTTATTTGCATATGGAAGAAGCTATGTGTGATTTTATTTAGTTTTTTTTTACTTGTAAATTGTTTACTATTAATATAGGATTGTATTTCCGATACTCAGGGACAGCATATGAACTTATTAATGTTATTTATATGTTTTGAATATTTATATGACTAAAGAACATTGTACATAAATTAAAAAAATATTTAAAAAAAAGCATTGTAGTAAAATTAGTTAGTATTATTTTTATAATGTATCATTATTGCTTTTGAAAATTATATTTATGTTGAGCAGTAGAACAAATAAAACAAAAAAAAAGAGTTTTAACTGTTTATCAGAAAACGCACAGAATGTATAGCATTCTATTTATTAAAACGTATTCACCTCCGCAACCTAAACAAATATCCCAATTTTTATGTCAACAAACTGCAAAGGTTTTGCACTACCACGCTCTAGATTGTGTACAATATAACATCTGTATCCCTTCGCCCTACAAACCCCTTTACTCCCCCTTAACCCTTTCTCCCCCCCTCCCCTCTTTTCTCACCAACCTTCACAACAACCAAACACAAAATACAGGGGAGAACCCCCTCTCCCCCTAAAAAGAAATTCCTACACACATTCCCCTGTAGGGGAATTTCCCCCTACATATCCCCCCGTTCCTAAAGGGGTGATTATTTTCTTTTCCCCCATTGGTCCCCACCCCCCGCACGAAATAAAATGGGCGGGCTGCTATGCAGGAAAGCCCATGCTCATTGGATGAGGGGCCCCGCATGTTTTGCATTGTGGGAGGGACCAAAAACCCAGGGAAGATTCTAAGAGGCTGAGCACCGAGGAAAAGCAATTGGGCTCGGGCCCAGCAATGGAGTAGGCCGCTATAATGAGTATTGATTCCTACATGTTCGGCCTTGTGCATTTTTTAAGAGGGAAATAATTTGCATTAGATGGATACACTTGCTCATTATGCGAAACCCTTTGCATACGGGCGATTTTTCTTTTCGATTTACTCTCTCCTCTCTTGAAATTTCGAAGGATCGTAAGAATTAGAATGATGGTCTAGTCTGTACGTGTAGCATTGTGCTCTTTTATTTCAAAACAAACAGCGCATTTGTCACTTCCTTTGCTACTGATCTATTTTTCGAGCGCTTAAGCGCAAATTGGTGTCGCCCTTTGTAGCACTCTGCTTTGTAGCACCACACTCAGAGAATCAAGGAGGAGGAAAAGTTTTTAGCTAAGGCTCTTTCCGCCGTGCTCTGAGTTCAAAGATAAGAAATATTCGTGTTTCAATTCTCAACGATTAATGGGAGATTTATTATAATATAAACACATTCTTTGATCATTTGTTAGTACGTACAAATAAGACCGGAGTGTAGCATATTAATTAGGGAATTTTACGAATCTTTAGAATAATGTGCGAATAGGAAGCCTTACAAGTGTGGGCTTACATTAGAATATGCTCTTCAAATGCATGCACTATTAAAAGAATATTTAATTCATATATCTTGAAAGATTTAGTAAATAAACTCTCTCCCAAAGACAAATATTTGTGAGAAAAAAAATTGTAATAAAATGCGCTTTTATCTGTGCACATATAAGTAATTTATGAATTATATCTTTAATTATTTTTTTTTTCAAGATATGAGTATTTTCTATGATACGACCTTTACTCTTATTTTTTATTATTTTTGCCTTTGGAAATTGTAAACAGAGCACCATTTTGAGCTCCTGTTTTTGATATGAGGCAAAATTTATATTATTTTTATTAAATATTAATTCTTAGTACTTATAAATAAATCTTTTTTTGAACAATATTATACTTATATCCATCCTAAGATGGGCCTTTAATTCCTAACCCCTCAAGGGTAGGTATACGTTCTCCTGCTATGTATATTTATACTCACCATGAAGAGCTTAAACACAGCAAAAAATGCCACTTAGTTCAGAGCCCCGCTCAAGTGACGAGGTCGACACATGAGCGGACACCCTACGCAACTTTCAAGCGACGCTACGAGGTTTAAACTTTCAAATTTACAAATTTTAACTAGCAGTTTGTCGCAGTGTACTCAAAACAAATACAAACAAACACACACACACATCCATGCCAGCCCATATATACATCCATTCCCATATATACCATATAACAGGGTAATATATACCACGGTGCCCATATATACATATACCAGGGCTACATCGGGATTCGAACAAGGGCCCTTCTGACCTCCTGCTATGCTCCCTTGACCTTTCGGCTACCCAGTCTACCCGTTGGTATTAACACATGTAAAATACTATTGCTATGGTAGTGCATGGATGTCACTATCATTGTACCTAAAACTGAATACTATTACTACCACTGGTAATTACTGCCATGCATTAACTGTAAACTTGATTTATTACATAGATTTAATTTCAAACTGTAACTAAAATTGAACTTTATTTATTTTCGAATATAAATTTTAATAATATATATATATATATAATATATATATATATATATATATATATATATATATATATATATATATATATATATATATATATATATATTTTATATATATATATATATATATATATATATAATATATATATATATATATATAATATATATATATATATATATATATATATATATATATATATAATATATATATATATATATATATATAATTTCATACATATCTTACGACCATTTTTTTTCTTGAATGACTATTATACACTGCGTACCGGCAATGAAACTTGCGTAATTTTCTTTCTTAACTCATTTTTAAAAAATTCTACGTTAAGTAGGATAGATTAATTGTTCCAATAAAAAGTTTTCGTAAGTTAAAGTCAGTTTTAAGAAATTAAAGTGTTTTGTCTTGACTTTATAGCCTTTTTCTTCAAATAGTCACTAAATATTGAATATATAAGTAGGCAGAGTAACGACGACTTTTTCTAGGCTAGGGTCATCATTATGGTAAACGCAGGGATCGCTATGATCCTACACTACTCAAAACAATTAGGGGACCGTATGGTTTAAACCCTTTCACCCCCAATGATTCCATTTGGAATCATAAGTTTGAGATTTTTCTCACATTTTTCTCTAAAGTTATACTTTCTTTTTCTATATTTAGATGGATGAATCATGTGTTCTAACCCTTTAAGACCGGCTATCAGATGGTTCTGATTTAAGTTTATGAGACTAAATTTTAGAGTTTTATCGAAAAAATGCCTTACACAGCATCAATGCCAGCAACTTCTTAAAATCAAAGTCATTTTTTATACAATTAACGAATGGTACAAGTCAGCTGCTTCGGTATCGATATTTTTGAAAAGCTTGAACATTCTCTTTTATACCCGCACAATCGTGATAGCTCGGTCGGAAAGGGCTAAAGAATTAAATAATGTTTGTTTGAATTAAATGAAAATATGAAAAACACGGTAAAATAAAATTCAATCTGAAACAATTTTTTTTTTAAATAAATTGACCCTCATTCTTGCATTTTTAGATGCTTAAAAATTGATTTTAACTATTTTTAACAAATAAAGTTTAGAAAAATTTAGTTTTATATTTTATTCAAAAGTTATGATTCAAATTTTTTCCCTTTAAATTTTAGTTAAAAAATTAAGATTCCTTTCCCTATTTTGTACCATTTCATTCTGAATGCATAATGAATCTATTTCACCAATTTTAGAACTGTAGAAATAAATAATAAGTTGGGACTAAAAGGGTAACAAAAGTACATGAAGTGCTCCACTAAATGTTTTTAGCAGTGAAGATGGCACTGAATCGCCTTTGCCGTTGAAAGGAAGCATTCGACAATTAACTAAAATTATTTGTTGTAGTGTATAAAAATCTTTGAACATAGACTGTTTGTAAACAGAAAACCCCGAACAATGATTTAAACATATTTGTTTACTATTATTAATATGTGTGGTTTTAGTTTTGAAGAAAGCTAGTTAATGGCACTAAAAATAGTTTTTCAAATGTATAAAACAATAATATAAACTTGGACGAAGTTCTTCAGAGGTTGAAAGTTGTACGGAGTTTAGCAAAATATCCGATTTACAATTAAAAAGTTTTTAATATATATTTTGAACTTCAAGCATTTATAATTAGCTCAAATTCTCCATGTTCTCCTTTCTTTCCACAGTAGCCCAGGAAATTCTTTCTAGTGCGACGTTAATTAGAGAAAAAATAGCTTAATTTATCATGCTTCGTAATATTTTTTTAAGATGTAGGATTAAGTTTGAAAACGGCTTATATGTATTTTGTTCAAATTTCCAAGTGCTAGTGACTAGAATTGATTTTTAAAAACAGTTTTCAATTTTTTTTAAATGTTGCAGTACATCCCATTGTAACGCTCTAATGTAACCCTTGGAAAAAATCACCCATGAATTTTTAATCCATTGGGGGTAAAAAGTTTAGCAAGATTGTAAACTTGTTTTCACTGTATTAGATAATCAAAAACTAACAAATATGTCTTAAGGGAGACTGAGGAGTCTTGGCCATAAGGGAGACATGGCCCACCTTTAAATTTTAGTATTTAAAAGAGAGGAGAAAATAAAAAAAAGAAAGTTTCTCACCCCCAAAAATATACATTTTAGACATAATTTGTAAGATTTTTTCAGAAAAACCAATTCAATTAAGTTTAAGTATATGGTATTTTTTAAAATACTGTTTCATTAGGTTTTATTTTAGCTATAAAGTTTGTGCAATGAAATAGGCTTCAAAGCACCATGTGCCATTCTTTACGAAATGTCTAGGTGGGGAGGGTTGGCCGCGCTATGTAAGGGAGGGTTGGCCACTGGACCAAGGCACCCTAAGTGAACTAATTATGAAAATCTATACATAATTTTTATCCCTTTAAGACCGAGCTATCACGATCGTGCGGGTATACAAGAGAATGTTCAAGCTCTTCAAAAATATCAATACTGAAGCAGCTGACTTGTACCATTCGTTATTTGTATAAAAATGACTTTGTTTTTAAGGAGTTGCTAGCATCGATGCTGTTTAAGGCATTTTTTCGATAAAACTATAAAATCTAGTCTCATAAACTTAAATCAGCGCCATCTGATGGCCGGTCTTAAAGGGATAAATACACGGTTAATAATAACGTATGATTATAACTTTATGAAGGTAATAGATTGATTATTAGTATTTGTACTTGTTTGGAATAAAACGAAAACCTCAACTAAATCAAACTTATCATTTATGACCAAATATCAAACTTTTTCTGCAAAAACTATATAAGTTATTAATTCAAGTATAATAATACTCCAGATTAATATTAAGATATTATCAGATTTTTTCTTTATAGGGGGAGGGGGGACGAACGAGTAGCTTTGAAAGTGCGCTTTGACTTTGACTTTTACAGTTTGTGCCGTTCAAAAAAAATCAAACTGAGGCTTATATCTTGTTCATTTTAATGTGTGTACAAACTGAATAAAAATATATTTAACATAAATATAAAAAATTATTTGTTATGAACAGTATTAGAATTTTTAATTCATACAATACTAGAAAAATGTATTACTCTAAATATTACGGTAAACATGATTTTTAAATGAGTTCCAGAGTGTTGAATTATAATATTTTTTTTTTACAATTAATGCTTACAAAATTAATTTGAAATATTTATTATTTTGCCCTTTAAAATTAGGCATTTCTGCATGGGCAGTCTCCCTTACCATGGTCCAAGTCTCCCTTAATAAGGGATACTTGGTCAAGTTTCTAAGTTTTAAAAAACAATGTATTTAAAAAAGATAAAATGCATTATTTATATTATCACTATTATATACTTGTTTCCAATAATAAAATAAATAAATGAATGAATGAATAAATGAATGAATAGATAGATAAATAAGCTGTTGTGGAAATAAAACATTTTATGTCCATTTTTAAAGAATAGACTTGAAATTTAAGATATCCATTTGGTTATGTTTATCACATAAAAAGTTGCTAAGTTAAAATATTTTACGTTTTTGGTGCAGATTTTGCTTTTGTTCAACTTTTGGGCTTTTGAAATTTTAAGTAAACAGTAAAATAGTCAAAGATGATCGTTTACAATTAAATTGTTATAATAAAGAAAATTACAACGCCCTCTAGTGTATAAAAAGCGGTGGTTTTGAATATAATTTAAATTTTTAATTTTTTTAAAATTATAAAAATATATTTAGAAACTTTAAAAATATATTATAACCCTTAATTTTGATATAGATTTTCTAAGCACAATAAACTTCCATATTATGGTACATACAGACCGTACCCTATGTAACTCACGAAAATCTCAAATTCCTGTAGAAAGTTTCTCATTTTCATACTATATGTCCGCAATTTTAGGGGCATTTCAAATATTTATAACTAAATACTTTTATTAAACACTCGACTTCAAAGCAATTGCTGAATTTTATCTTACATACTAAACGCAACTAGATTTTAAATATTCATGAGATACACTGCAAACTTTTTCTTGCAATCGTTGTTCCTCATTTATTTAAGACATGAATAATAAAATAGGGCTTTTAAGGAGCAGCTTTCAAATAAATCGCCAAGAAACCTTTTAAGAAAGGCCGATTAAGAAGTAGAAAATAATTGATTTGACAGTTGTTTTACTTGCCTCCTCCATCGCTGTTCTTGGAATTGATAAGTACATCGATATCAATGGTATGTGCTTGCTTGTGTATCTAGTAAATAAAATGTGCTTGTGATTTAAAATTCTATTGAAGTTTCAAGTTGGATTTCCAAGTCGAGTAAAAGCTTTCAAAATAATCAGCAAACTTTCTTTGTAAATAACGATTGGAGAAGAGACTTACATAAGTAAAACTTAATTAACTTTGAAAGTGTAAAATAAGTTAAAAATACAATATTTCTAGCATTCGTATATTTTTATATTTACTACAAACACAGCCACATACGCCTCGTAGTTTAAAATCCTGGTCATGCGAAGAGGTCGACATCTGAGCGGGCACCCAACGCAACCTTCGAGTGACACCGTGCGCTACACTGGGTCAGGAATTTCGAGTCCACAGACTCAACGAGCACGTATATCGCAGTGTACTTAGGATAAATACAGGGGGGGGGGGGGGAACACAACACAACAATATTTATTATTTATTTATTTATTTATTTATTTATTTATTTATTTATTTATTTATTATTTATATTATTTTATTTATTTATTTATTTATTTATTTATTTATTTATTTATTTATTTATTTATTTTTATTTATTTATTTATTTATTTATTTATTTATTTATTTATTTTATTTATTTATTTATTTATTTATTTATTTATTTATTTATTTATTTATTTATTTATTTATTTATTTATTTTTATTTATTTATTTATTTATTTATTTATTTATTTATTTATTTATTTATTTATTTATTTATTTATTTATTTATTTATTATTATTTAAATTATTATTTATTTCATTTATTATTTATTTATTTATTTATTATTTTATTATATTTATTTTTATTTATTATTATTTATTTATTTAGATATTACTCATCTGTCTGTTCCTGTCTGTCTATCATCGATTTATTTAATTTATTATCTATTTTCAATACATAATTGCTTTGATCGAATCATTGTGTTAGATTAAACCAGTATCGTTCTATATTTAGCCAAATTATACACGCACGCATGTAAATGTTCAGGCTATGCGTTTTAGTCAAATCACTTCATCTAATTTATCAGACACCAGATTGCAGTATTCATTGATATAAATGTTGCAGTGTCCAGAAACCATAAAACAAATGATATTTTTCAGATTTTTTTTTTAAAGTTGTAACCATTTTCTGCCGTTGACAGGTAAACTGCAGTGACTACAGCAATGAATTGTACCATTTTTGCCCTAAAAATCAGAATTTTAATAAACTTTCCTGTTAATCAGAGTTATTGAGTGCTTTCAACACTGGTTCAAGTCATTAGTCTAGATACTGCAGTTTTCTTGTTTACCGCCACTCCATAGTGGCGTTGGAGCCCCCCGTTTACTTTTATTGAGAAAAATACCACATTTTTTCACAAAAACACAAATCAATGGAACTGGTGAACAGCTGGATTTACAAAAACTAATGCATAGTTAAATTTTTATTCTGAAACTCTCTTCTTATCGTTTGTTATTGATTGTTACGAAGAAAAAGGGCTTTTGTGATATCTACATTGTCATGTAGACACTGTGGTTTACTTACAAAAGAACGTATGTTTAACTTTGTTAACAGAAAATAGTTTATTTTCTATCTAACTTTTCTTTAAGAAATTCCACGAAGGAACACTTTCAGTGCGCAAAATTATTTTGCCTTTCCTAACTCCAACTAATTTACAGAAAGTACGAAACTTTCAATGTAATTTTTCTTAAAAATTTCTCAAACAATCACATACATGTGCAGAATTTTAAAACTGCATTGAATCGAAACAGAACGAACCTCAAAAATAAAGCGCGACCCGAAGAAACGAAAACAGGACTCGAAATCATTAGTGCAACTCCAGTGGCTAGTGTTTTGTTCTAACTCAAACTTTTCTTGTTCTTCTCTTTTCCTCGTTGCTCTAATGACAGTCTCTCTAACAAAGAAAGGGATCGAGTCATTACTTGGTGCTGAAGAGGCCACCGATTCAAAGGGAAATCGATTCTGCTTCGAAACTTCTACTCTCGAAGACTTTGTAAAGTTGGGAAGGGGGTGGTCAGGCCGGCATTCTGTGGCCAGTCTGTACGCGCGCTTGCGCCCTCCTTCCCCAAGGAGGAATGGGCATTTTTCTTCGTCTTGGAGAACAAAGTTGGGTAGGATCGATGGACCATGGCAGTGTGCCAGACAGGCCGGATGTGAATAGATTTCAGTTGATAAGGTTGTATGTGGGGTTGGGGTTGGATTAGTCAGTTTAAGGCTCTATGGGCTATTTTATGGTAGTTTAACCTAATTGCGCAATAGTCTACTTCGTGAGAAAAAAAACAGTCATGCCAAAGCGGCGGTCATACGCACAGACTTCATTACAGAATACTAATATTTTGTCATCAGGCGAAACATTGCTGTTGAAAATGAGCCCTATGGCTTTAGTTTGATTGCAAAAAAATAGAAATACTAGGTGCACCAAAGGCTATTCGCAAATATTTTTAGTCTATTTGAAGGGATAAATCCGTAAACAACTTTACTTAATTTAAATGCATGCTCAAATAACAAGGACAGTACAAATTGGCTCCACTATTAGTTTTAGGGTGGCAATATTGGCTTGACCAAGGCACTGTATTACTAACCGAAAAAATTATATTTGTATTGGTGCTATTAATGTGATTTTTATAAATGCACATGCCTTGTGTTGTTCGTTTTTACGAAGAATGCTAGGAAATAAACAAATGATTTTTTTAAATGTCTATAGACTTTATTTTGAATCTTGTTTTCCCAGAGCAGTTAAATAAAAATCAGTTGACTACCAGTTACAACCTTCCCAAATCCACGCAGAGGACCACCGGCCCCTAGAATAAGAGCCCCATGAAGAAAAATGGCGCTGAGAAAATTCATTAAGGTCCCCTTGCGTCAAGATGATAAACAGAAAAGTTCATTTAAGTGTTAAAGTTTGATGGAGTTGAAAAGTTTTCGCTCACAAACTAATAGTTTCCGAACCTGCTCCGATGCTTCCGAACTGATTTACAGTAGGGCCGCATTTTTGAGATGCCGCAGAAGAAGCGCAAGAGCAATTAAAAAAAGATCCCCTGCACAGGTGGCAGTTTATCTAACGGGGGGAGGGGAGGGGAATGTTTATGAGTCCTAATTTAAGGTAAAAGTGCTCTCGGGATTTATTTTTCGGCCATTACGAGAACTGCTATCGTTCTCGGTTGGGGCGATTAACGTTTATCTATTATTGAATTTCGTTGGTACTTAATTTTTACAACGGCCGCTCTGTCTTCTTATTAAGCACTTAAACAAGTTCGTCGGAATGTAATTGAGGTAAATGTTGGGATGTAATTGGGCTCATCGTAATTGAGCAGTATCTGGCCTGCTTCAACATACCTGAAACGGTGCTACTAGATAAATTTATCAACATGTGTTTTAATTTGTAATGTAGAGACTCTTATGAATAGGAATATCGAGAACATACTTCACTTATGTATTAAAAAAATTAAAGATATTTTTAAAAGTTAAAATTAATCTGGAAATTGTATTACATGTTTTTTATATTCACAAATTTTCAACTTATGTTAAGAATATTCTTAAGATTATAGACTCTTAAAAATAAAAATATCTTTTATATGTATATTATTTAATAAACCGAGTACCATAAGGTTTTAAAGTGTTATAAAATATGCCTGGAAATATTTGTACTTTATATTAAAATGTATATTTCCGTTCTGTCATCGTAATTAGAAACTGAATTTAATGTGATTAAAAAAAGAGTATAGAAGCCAAAGAGAAACCCATGTATCTAATTTTACTTATTTTGTATTTCTTGTAATACTCTTAGGGATAAAATTTAATGTTATTTTTTTTATAAAGCCAAATTTTCGATTCGTTAAATTTTGTGTTTAGTTGTAAGAAAAAGATACAAAAATGTAATAAACATTGGTGAAATTTACACGATTTTTATAATTTTGTTTTAAATACATTGATGAGTACTATTTCTCCTAAAACTATTATAACCTACTTACTTTAAAAAGAAAATTATCATAGACCATTTCGCCACATGTGCTGATTATTCCCCCCCCCCCTCCTACTTTAGTATAATCCGCGCTCTACCAACCCCAATTTTATTTCCTTCAATTCACCCTTGTTTAAAAATGCTATAGCTGGCAAAATCTATTTTTATATCATCATTGTCATTAGTCATAAGTCATTGTCATAAGTCATTGGGATGAAATAATAAAACATTGAAAAAATTTCCCACGAATCAGGGGAAAAGAGAAATTCTGACTATATTTTTTCTGCTATTAAAACGGCGTTAAGATTGTGGTGTGATCCAGATATGCGGTGAATTTCCTATGTAGAAAGTGATTTTGATATGTTCTACGTAATTTAATCCATTTAATCAATAACTGATCCCAAAATGCGGCGGCTACTGTACGTATCTGTTTTTAAGAAAATTATCAATTATTAAAATGATATTTTTAAAATCCATTATTTTATAGCTAAAAAATTAAAGAATCCCCTCCAAAATGAAAAAAAAAACTCAAATAAAATTCAAACAATAAAAAAAAGAGTTTTAAAATCTAACATTTAAAAAATATCTTATTTACAATAATTAAACATTTACTTTGTAACATTATTAAATATTTAAAAAAATTATTTAGGAAACAATTAAATTATATTCTGTGATATAATTGAAAAGCTTAGTGGAAGAACGTGCTAAGTGACATTTTTGAAAAAATTAAGATTTTTGTGTCAACAAACTCGCACTTGTTACTAACTTATTTAACGATAGCAAGTTTATTTTTTTTGCATAAACTTTAAGTTTAGTATATTGTTTTACTGTTTGAAAGTACCTTTTCCAAAAATCTGAGTGCAAACTGAAAACTTTCGAGCTCATTCTCTCGTTTTCACCTTTTTGTCACTTAGCACGTTCTTCCACTAAGCTCTTCAATTGGGCTCATCGAAATTAATAATTTTTAGAAAGCATTAATTACTTCCTTTTCTTCATATTTTTGTTTCAAAAATAAACTATATAATACCATAATCATTGTTTTTATTACAGTTCTCCAGATGGAAACGATTGATGGGAAAGCAATTTAGAGATTTTGACCTTGGGACTTGCCTAATAGAAGCTGAAAAAAGAAGAAAAGAAAACATTCAAATAAAATGAACTAAACCATTTTGTAATGCTTGTATTCATAAATAAAGAGTTTTATGTTAAAATCTGAATTCTATTTTATTGGTTTATAAAGGTCACAAATACATTTAAAACTAAGCATTAAGGAAATGACCACAAATTTATAAAACATGTATACTAATTGTTGAAAAACAGTTTTTCTCCCCCTCCCCCCTTAAAATGCTCACGACAAATATGTCTTATTTTCTCTACTCTGGTAAATATTTTTGACATAGGTAATTTGTATAAATTTTAATAAAACTGTGCATGGATTTTGAATTTGACATTTGGTTAATGATTTAAAAATAAATTTTGCTGTAGCGGTAATAAAAGTGAATTTTTCAACTGCTACATGAATTAATAATATTACAATGATACAAGAAATAATTATCAAATTTAAAAATCGGAAATTTATAAAAAGAAATAAAATATTGTACTCATTCATAAGGGGGCGTCCATAAATGACGTGATGCGATTTTGACAATTTTTACCATACTCCCCCATGGTGATATTGTATGACAATTGACTCAACCCTCTTCCGTAATATCACGTGACATTTTACAAAATTCTTATTTTTATTTTGAAAGTTTTGATTTGGACGTTTGTTACTAGGAAAATATCAAAACACATACTGATTGACGTCCATCCTCAAACTTAAATCGTTAAAACAGCATCTGCATCTGCTGTATGATGATGGTGAGAAATTAGTTAAGAATCACATACGATGCACATGTTGTCTGATTTTTCTTTGTGAAGTGCGAAAATACTTTGTACACGTGTCCTTTGGTCTGAATTGAAACCCCAGCTGAATTAATATTAAAGAATGAACCGTTTTTTCCACCTAACACTTTAAAGAATGGTTCGGAAAGGCACGATGAATAATTATCATGTAAGAGTTTGCAAATAAATTTACTGGAATTTAACTGCATTTTTTCGCAATTTTACGTTGATGGAAGAAAATTACGTGGGATTTTTTAAGCGGCCCCTTCTCCCACGTGAAATTTGGTGATATTTAGCTTAGCCCCCTCCCCCCAAACATGTCACGCAATTTATGGACGCCCCTAAAATGAAATTGTATAAAATGAAGTTATATTATACATGTATTAAAATATTATAATATTGATTCAATAACAATATTATAATATTGTTTCAATAACAATTGGAATTGCTTAATCCTTTATACACTAAGGAAACTCTCACAACGAAAAACTTATTACAGAACGTTTTATTGTTTGAAGCTTTTAGACACTACTTGAAAATAAATCTTCAACCCCCTAAGAGGTCATATTACTAAGTCGAATCCAGTCTGAGTGCCCATTAAAGGATTACAATATTAATTTTGAATTATTTCTCGATTCTTATTTTTGTGAGACAATTCCTTATAAGGAGTATTTCAGCATCACCAGTGTCATATTCAAATAATATTTCTGCACACATATTATTTTTTTCAAATTTGTTATTGTAAAATAAATCTCACGTAAATGACTATGCATAGATGATTTTTCCTGTGTGTAAAGATAGCTTAACCCATTAATTCCTAGATTTTTTTTCGGCTTAAAATTTACAATAAAATAATAGTAACAGATGAATGCAAAAATAGTAAAAAAATAAAAGTTAAATTAAAAAAATATATTTAAAAAAACTGAAATGTTCCATTTTTGGGACGATATGCACTAGGAGGGACAGGTGTTTTCGTTACATATTTTCCTCATTTTCAACCATTTAGAGAAACTTCAGGGATAAAAATGAAGTAATTAATGCAAATAAGTATGATATTGTCATATATAACCATATCAAAGACATGAAAACATACTAACACGTGCGTTTAATTAAGAATAAGAAATAAAGCTCTTTTTAACGCTTAGAATGCTTATTTCTGGTGAAATTACCTACAATGCTACCGGCAATTACTTTATTTTATGAAGCCTTACTTGATAATTATTGCATTTTCTCATGACTTTTTAACCACTACGAAATATGTTGGGTTTATAATAAACAATAACATAATGAACAACATCACATCTGATAAATGAAAAATCTTTGTCTTTTTAGCTTTTTTACACACTAAGTTTACAAAGTAAAAAGTGGAAAGTATTATATCCTCCAGTCCGTCTGTCTGTCCATCACCCACTTTCATAGTCCAAACTACAAATGCTACGGACAAGTGTGATACGTCAAAAATCAGTGCATCGAAATTAGAATACATTGAAAATTTCAGAAAAGAATTCGAATTCGAAGTACTTCAATTATTAAAAAAACTGCAAAATTTAATACTCATTTAAAAAGCAAAAGAAGCCATTTTTATTAGAATTAAATCACCATTGCCATTCGTAACAATTGCTCGAGAAATTTTAATTCTTTTAAACAATAAATTAAAATTAATTTATTTTTGCGACCTCGATCAGTTTGAAATGACGTCAAATATATTTCACTACGAGATTCTTTGTATGTTGATTAGAAATGTTTTCATTCTATTTAAAAGCGAGGAATAATACATATTTATTCTTTGAAATATAAATTAATTTTTGCAAACAATAAGTAATAATTACTGAATTTTCGAAATAAAATAAATGAAACTAGCCAAATTTATTTATTCAATATTTTCGCTGTTGCCATTTCGTTAAACGTAGGAGAAACTTTATTTAAAATAAAACTAAAAACTTTTGAAAGAATATTTATTTACGTGATATAATTTAGTTTGGATTGTTGTAATATCACAATAGAGTTCTTTCCATTTTTGATTGTTTAATTATAAACTTTTGTTTAATATTTGCTAAACACTTAACTTGTTTGAACATTTAAAAAAAATACTATTTATACATTCACAGAATGGTTATAACCTTTTAAACAATAGCAGAAAAACCCTTTTTATTTATTCACAAAATTATCCTTTTTTTAATTTGTACTCATTGACACAAATTTTATCAATTTTCTTTAAAGTATTGAACGGTTTTGCTGTGAATTTATACAATTTTTAACACATTAGCAATTTTAGCACTTTGCTAATTTCTTTAAACTGCATTTACTATCACATATTGTTATAAAAGCATGACTTTTGGCATTTTTAAGGACATTTTATTTTATAAAAAACAGCTTATTACCAGGAGTAATTGCGACTATTGTTTCTAAGTTTGGATATTTTCACAGAGAAAGACCCAAAAAATATAATAATCTCCTTATCTCTTAAACACTGTTACATGATGAAAACAAACCCTGAGCAGCACTTGATCAATATTGGGCATCACATTCAAATGAGAGCAGCTCCAAATATCCCGTTACCGATAAAAACAATATATACTGTAAAATGTTTGCTGAAATACCATAGTGGTTTAATAAGTAAACAAGAAAGTGGAAAAAAAGGGAACGAGATCCTCACATAAAAGTCACATGAAAGGAAAAACGAAACCTTCATTGTATGTTGATATAAAACATTTTTATTCTATTTAAAAGCGAGGAATATTACATATTTATTCTTTGAAATAGAAATTAATTTTTGCAGGTAATTAATTAATTTTTGCGGTAAGTAATAATTATTGAATTTGCGAAATAAAATAAATAGAACCAGCCAAATTTAGCATGTAAATGTATAATACAGAATTAATGCTGTGCTTGGCGTCTTTTTACCTGTTAAACACAACTGTTGTGTGGGAGCGGATTAAGTGACAGATTCTGTTACAAACCTACTTGTTTATTATTTATAGATTTCAATTCTAAATTTGATATACATTTGTCGTTTTTATAGTCCACTCTCACTTATCTGGCGCAATCGATGTCTGATTCCCGAAAGCGCCGGATTAAAGATTGAGGTTGATCGACTTTAAAATGCACTCTTTTGAATGCTGTAGCTATCCTTTGAGTATAACTTGGATGATTAGAATTACTGACTCTTGGTTTCCGAGTATTTGGGTTGGAAACCTGATTTGGCATGAATGCATGTTTATCAGGGTCCAATAACTATCAACATACTTTTTGAATCCGTCCATTCCTTTTGGCTACTCGTCACATTCTGGTAAATTGTCCATTCAGTGATAACTGTTGAAAAACTATTTTTTTTTATCTCCGTCTGAAGAATGATGTTTAATTTCAGCCCATGTCCTCTAATTCGAGTTCGAATCTAAGCCCTACCATGTCTCCCTGCCTATTGTATTTGAATAACCAAATTAAATATTCTCTTACTTTCCAGAGAAATCAATTACAATAAACTTAATCACATTCAAACTGGATTTGATAACTTATCTTTTGAAAATGCTGATTTATCCAATACTTATAGATTGTTCAATTAATAACGAATCACTAAACTGATCCACCCCGAATCGATGTGTAGTTTTGGTTTTGATTTTAAAAATAATTTAAGTTAATAATAGTGGTAGTTCTGTAACACTTATATGTGTTGCTTATCTCACTAAAGAAAATTCTAATAGTTATGTCTCTTTTTAAAATAGATAGTTTCGTTACCGGTTACGAACGTACCCGTATTTCAAATGAGGCACTAATTAGTTTGGGTCAGGTTGTATTAATGCTGCATTAGGGCCAACAACTGAACAGGAACCCAACGCAAACTTAGAGAGAGACATTGCACGCATTAAATTTAATCATGTGAGATCAACCATAAGAATATCCCATATTTGTGATACACTGAAAATTAGTCTTACATAAATGACTATGCATATATGATTTTTCTTGTGTGTAAAGATAGCTCAACCCATTAGTGCCTGGTTTTTTTTTTTCGGCTTAAAATTTACAATTAAATAAGAGCAACAGATGAATGAAAAAATAGTAAAAAAAATATAAAAGTTAAATTTAAAAAAAAATATTTGAAAAAACTGAAATGTCCCATTTTTGGGACGATATGCACGAGAAGGGACAAGTTTTTTCGTTACATATTTCCCTCATTTTCAATCATTTAGAGAAACTTCAGGGATAAAAATGAAGTAATTAATGCACATAAGTATGATATTGTCATATATAACCATATCAAAGACATGAAAACATACTAACGATGCGTTTAATTAAGAATAAGAAATAAATCTCTTTTTAACGCTTAGAATGCTTATTTCTGGTGAAATTACCTACAATGCTACCTGCAATTACCTTATTTTATGAAGCCTTACTTGATAATTATTGCATTTTCTCATGACTTTTTCCTCACTACGAACCCATCTAATATGTTGGGGTTTTCAATAAACAATAACATGATGAACAACATTATATCTGATAAATTAAAAATCGTTGTTTTTTTAGATAAGCAGAACTGCAACCTGAATCACAGTGAGAACTTTTGACTGGTAATATGCAAATTAAATTGTTTTACTAAAATCAAATAAATCAAATAGTTTAGCCTGATTTGAAGGCGCAAGCAATAAATCGACTAAGAATTGTTAGTTTGAAGACACTTTCCCACCCAAAAACAAGAAGAATCTACCGTTTCTCTTCCTATAGAATGAAACTACTGTACTGCTGATATTTTGATCCATTCGACTCGACCAGTACCTCCCATGTTTTATTATATTATGAAATTACAGATGAGAGATCAACGTTTCTGTTCTGAGTTTGAATATTTCTTGGCCTTCATTTTAAGTTTCACGCCAAATAAATTAAATCAATTGCAACAACACTATATTCATTTCGATGCACATGTTGTCTACTTTTTCTTTTTGAAGTGTGAAAATACTTTGAACAGGTTTCCTTTGGTCTGAATTTAAACTAATAAAGAAAACCGAAAGACATGAACGCCAAATGAATTAATATAAAGGAATAAACCGCTTTTTCCTAACACTTCATAGAATGGTTTGGGAAGCCACGCTGAATAATTATCATGTAAGAGCTTGCAAATTTGAGTCCACAAAAAAATTTACTGGAATTCACAACTGCAACTTTTCACAATTTTACGTTGATGGAAAAAAATTACGCGATTTTTGAAGAAGATGTGCAATAGTAGAGTGAAAAAATTGATTTTAAAATTTTTACTAGCTAGTATAATGTAAACAAGCCAAATATCCTTAATAATAACCCTGCACATTTTTAATTAAAAAAAATTCATAAAAAAATAATTTATCAATATTAAAAATTGTAAATATTCATTATATTTTTTAATAAAATTATAAGTAAACAATATTTTTCCTAAGAACTTCACTTAATTGAAGTAATTGTTTTTTTAATGTTTCTTGGTTTTTTTTTATGGACAGGTGCGAATGTTGTATTCTCAGAAAGCTTCCACCACACAGCGGCTATTCAGTCTTCATCTGCATTCTGAAAAGCAATATTTGCACATTAATTACGCATTTTTTCCGATAGGGGACCGTACAATTATATGTTAGGAATTGTTCATAATTCACAATCTATTTTTGTCTTTCATATCATTTAATACTATAATAATAAAGGTATTCGAGTACATTAACTAAAATTTAAAATGACTACCTTAGTTAAACCTTAATTAACCTGTATCATGAATGTAACGTAATGCTAAAATAATAAAATAAAAAGTTACAGAGGGAGATTAATAAAAATGTTGAATTAATTTAATTTTTAATTCAGTTTTATGTTTATATTGTGGCAGAGTTCGGCATATCTAGCTAATTGAAATTAAAAATAATATTTTTTGCCAATTCTTTCAACTGACAATAATGTAAGTTAATGATGGAGACGGCAAGTCAAAGTCGTGTCACATGCTAGAATTATTTGAAATTTCTTTACTATACATACCACAAAGATATATTTTGGTGTATATTTACATTATTTTAGGCCAACGCTTGATGTTGAATTTATGAAATTAAAAAAAAAGCTTTAAATGCTAAAGATATGTTATATTGATCCTGGACGTTAATAAAGTTTTACATTTACTTTCAATTCTATACTCGCTTTTTTTTACTTCTCTACACATTTTAAGATATAGTATAGATACATGTTTTAAAAAGTTCATTTTTTGCACATTCGTTTTTGAATTTGCATAATAAGTGCCAGCTAGTCCGGCTGTTCTGCAACTAAACTTATACTTGCACATTTTACACACATACTTTATCAATTCTTAGAGTATCAGCGATTTCTGGTAAATAGTTCATTTGATTTTTTTATGGTGACTTATCTAACCACCAACCCCATTTACTTGGGGAAGGTAACTTTATTTACGACCAGTCAGCTTGTCCACAAATGTGTCGACTTTGAAAAACACTGCGCAATTTATGTTGTCAAAGATAACCTTTTTGATGGAGCCAGATTTTCGAGAGGGCGATTTTTTTTATGAACAATATTTTCCTGTCATCATTTGCACTTTGGCTGATACTCGTTGAACAGTACAACAATACTACAATTTTTTTCACAACAAAAGTATAGTAATCACTGAAATGTCTTTGAAGACTGATCAGGCCTAAAAAAGTTGGTATCGCCATCATAACAAGAACAACACCATCATAATCTACTATGTTACTTTAAAACAAATTCTCTTAAATACGTGGTATTTAACTTTTATGACTTGCCAAATTTTCCCATTAAAGTAAAATACATGGGGAAACGGCTGATTTTCGTGTTTCGAAGTTTTGCAGATCTAGCGGACGATTTTGTGTCACTTCAAGACTTGAAAACAGCTGCTTTTTATATTTTTAGTTTTGTAGTACTACAGAGAAAAATTATGTTTTAAGGGCTGAATACAAATAAGTTAATCTAGAAATTTCATTTTTAAAAAATTTGGAGGAAATGTGAAAATACTACTAAGTTAAACAAAAAAACACTTAAAACACTAAAAATAAATTGCGATAAAAAAATCTTCTGAAATTGGAAGTACATTTGTAGGCGCGCAGGGAATTGTGGTATGGCCAGTTTGAGTAATTATAACTACATGTATAAGGAAATTGTTACCAATGATCTCTAACAATTATTTAAATGTTTGTAATTGAAACTAAATGTTGAAACCTATTTAAAAAATAATTATGAAACTTATTTTAAAATATTTACCATACATATAGATAAAATTACCCCATGGTCATAATTACCTAACTGATCTTGGTGGTTTGAAAAACATATAGACACCAAAAATGACTTGATAAAGATGTGTTTTTTTAGAGAATCCAAATATATGCCAAAATTTTAGAATTTGGCCACCATTTTGAATCAAACTACTTTTCCGAGATACCCTCTTCACTGCCCACTTCTTAAATCAAATTTATGGTAATAAATTTGGCCTTCGCGTTAAAGCCGTTTTTTATTATTTAAACAGTAAAAGATTTACATTTATTAAAAAATGATTGAAAATCTAGTTTAAAAACAAAATTGTTTGAATTTATTACACTTGAACTGAGTGACACATTTTTAAAGTTGAAAATGCTATGAAAGGTTTTATCCGTCTATCTGTTCGTCACCCACTGTAAGAGCAGACAAGCGTGACCCATCGAAAAATTCAGTGCATCGAAACTAGTAGACAATGAAATCCACAGAACAAAAATTGGAAGCACTTCAGTTAACTCATTTAAAAAGCATAAGGCTATTTTAATTCAATTATCCTTACAATCACACTCAATTTATATAAAATAAATATTTAAAGGAAATTTATTCTTGCGAAATAAATAAGTATGAAGTGCGTTCTTTGATTATTCGTATTTTAAGTTTAGAAAGAGGCACAAGGCGATGTATTTTTTTTACGTTAAAACACAGACGCAATTTTTCGTACAAATTTAAGTATTCATTAATGAATAATGACGTTTTATTACTAATTATTCCTTTTAGAATTTTTTGTTTATTGTATTTTGCTTTTAAATAGTATTTATAAATAATTCATATTTGCAATACAAATAAATTAAATAAGCAAGCGATAATTAATAATTATTGAATTTTCAATAAAAACTAGTTTGTTCAATTCTGAGGTTTTTAAAAGTTTTTAGATGCATGAATTTTGTGTGGAATCAGTTATAAATGACAGTTTCTGCTGAAAACCTTTTTGTTTAGTGAAAAAATTACTTTCAGTTAAGTGAAATTTCAGTATTAAAAATGAAAAAATATAAAGGAAAGACCTGGGTAAATTTTCACACTGTTTAAACAAAACTTGTATAAATTTTTTTCATTGCATATATTTCCAATTTGTCATGTTTGCTTTTTCATTAAAATTTGAGGCAGAGAAGATACAAACTTTTGCATTGCTAAAAGTATACTATTTTTTTCTGGAACTAAGTTTTTTCTATTATTATGGAATATGTGTAAATTTACTCCATACTAGGGCAATATTACACAAATCCAGGACCATGTTTACAAACTACTTGAAAAGTAAAGAATAACTCTTATCCTGCAAAAAAATTGTAGAAGAAATTATGGAGTTTTAGCGATGGAGTATGCAATGGCGTTTGGTAAAATCTTTCACGTTTAGATGTCCAACAACTTTCTATTGCCTCGGTCTACGCAACAACTTAAATTACTGTACTATCTCATATCTTTAAGCTTCGTTTAACTTTCAACCAAATAAAACAACACCAATATTGGACTAATAATGAATGACTAACTTTATCATTAAAATTTAATGCTACTTATCAAAATCTTTTTTTTTATTTTCATCTCTTATATTCTATAAAATACCTTAAAAATAAAATTTGTTTAAAAAGATTTAATTTACTGTGTTCTAAATTTTGTTTATTTAAATAATAATGCTAGTTGTTTTAGTTATATTTCATTTGTGATTATAGTTACATTTGGATAAGTTAACCTTTTTTGTAGTTTTTAATAAATATGTGATGCTATATAATATAAATTTGGTATTTCATGCTATCGTAAGAGAAATGTCTTTGGTGTATTGTAATTATGTACAGAGAATTATAAATAGTGTATATATATATATATATATATATATAATATATATATATAATATATAATATATATATATATATATATATATATATATATATATATATATATATATATATAGATATATATATATATATATATATATATATATATATATATATAATATATATATATATATATATATATATATATATATATATATATATATATATATATATATAATATATATATATATATATATATATATATATATATATATATATATAATATATATATATATATATATATATATATATATATATATATATATATATATATATATATAATATAGATATATATATATAGATATATATATAGATATAATATATATATATCTATAAGGCTTTCAAAGATGATTTGTTTGACGAGAAACATTTTGATGCTGACTTCTGGTATCTGCTACAGGATTTGTGTAAATACAAATTGGGTTTAAAGGTGCTTGAGTTTCAGAATAAGATGGTAAATTACGATTATCTGGTCTTGACATTTCAAGACATTATTTTTGACCGTATATGTATCGGCGATATTATTAAGAATAGTGCTAATATTTTCCCGATTAAGAGGGATATTAGCCACATTAGACTTACTTACAAATATAAAAAAACTATTGGCAAGATGGTGTTTAATTATAATGATATAAGTAAAAAATGTCTCCTCGATAATTACAGCGACCTTTGCCACTGCAACAATTATGGAAAATTCATTGATGCTAATTTGGGACATGTTGTCACGGGGGACTTAGATATAGTTGATAATGCTCATCTTAGAGGAATTATGAAGAAAGGCACAAATTTTAGACCTCGATATAGACCAAATTTCCGCTATATTGTAGAACAGGTGACTAAGGAGATTAATTTGTTTTGCTTAAAACTTTCATATAAATATTGTTATCCTTTTGAAGGTTTTTTACAGTGGATTGTTAATTTTATCAACGATTTTAAAGTTAAATTAAAGAATGAAATTAAACATATTAAAGAATATGATTCTAATGGCGAGTTTTTTCAAAAAGATATCATTGGCGAAATCAATAAATTACAGGATTTATTTGTTATTACTATGGCCGATAAGGCTAATAATAATTTTGCCATCATATGTAAAAAGCTATATTATGATTTATTAAACAGTGAATACTTGCATAATGACACCTTCATTAAACTTAATGGTTCCATTGATATTTTCAAGAAGAAAATTACTGCCTATTACAGACTTCTAAAATGAAAACAGATACTTTTAATTTCCCTTATCTTTTCATTACTGTCAAATTTCACAAAAATCCTATTGGTTTTCGTTACATCACTTGTGGTACCAATTCTTACAGCCAAAAAGCATCAATTAAGTTACAGGACTATTTAAAAGTTATTATTGAACATCTTATTAACAGAGATGATAACTTTATTATTTCTAATAGCCAAGGTGTCATCAATTATCTCAAAAATAGTGATACTGTTATAGGTCATTTAGATACTTATGACTTTGAAAATCTTTTCACTAATATTCCGCACCGTAATATTTTAGAAGTGTTTGGTTGTTTTTGAGGAATTTCAGGGTTTATTGGGTTGCAGTAGAGATGAGTGGGATACTTTGATCAGGTTCTGTGTTTTTAACAATGTTTTGTTTAATGGAAGATTTTATTATTTACAGAATAAGGGCATTCCAATGGGTAGTAATTATTGTAGCTCTTTTGCTAATATTTATCTATATTTCTTTGAAATTAGAGCTTTTAAAGTTCTTGGGATTCGAGCAGTGCGGTATATTGACGATTTGTGTGTTTTCAATGCTGAGAATTTTGATACTATTTGGAAAGATATCTATCCCGAAGAATTAAGACTTAAAAAGACCAGTTCTTGTCGTATAAAAGTAAACTTTCTGGATTTGGATATTTCAATTAATAAGAGAGAAAATAATAATATACATTATGATTTTTAAAATTTATGATAAAAGAACAGATTTCAATTTCGATGTTATTTCTTTGACTTATTGGGGTTCGAACATCAGTTTTCGTGTTTTTCGGAATATTATTAGTTCTTATCTTTCTAGAATTGAGAGAATTTGCAACTACAGGGAAGGTAAAGTTAATGAGGTTGAGAATCTGAGGCGCAAACTTAAAACTAATGGTTTTCCCACTGGTTTGGTTGCTTCTGTTGTTGATGCATTCGAAGACCGTATTCGATCTTCGTAATGTTTTTCTATAATGCTTGTGTTTGATTCCAAAGTTTTTTCTGTTTGTTTCTTTTTTTGTTTTTGGCAACTGTTTTGCTTTTTTTATCATGTATGTTTATGTTGCATTAGCTTTTCATTTCAACCCACGCAGGCGTCGGGGGCCTGACTAAGTTTTGGATATCTTTATACGCTTGGTCATCAGAAACGCCTGCTTGCCAAAGATGTTGCTCTCGGCCTCCCTGATGAAAAGAGGGTAACTCTTTGGTTTTCCATATATTTTTTGGTTTTCTTTTATCTATAAATTCTTGGTAATTTTTCATGTAAAGTACTTTTGCAAATATATATATATATATATATATATATATATATATATATATATATATATATATATATATATATATATATATATATATATATATATATATATATATATATATATATATATATATATATATATATATATATATATATATATATATATATATATATATATATATATATATATGTATATGTGTATGTGTATGTGTATGTGTATGTGTATGTGTATGTGTATGTGTATGTGTATGTGTATGTGTATGTGTATGTGTATGTGTATATATATCTATCTATCTATCTATCTATCTATCTATCTATCTATCTATATATATATATATATATATATATATATATATATATATATATATATATATATATATATATATATATATATATATATATATATATATTATATATATATATATATATATATTTATATATATATATATATAGATAGATAGATAGATAGATAGATAGATATATATATATATATATATATATATATATATATATATATATATATATATATATATATATATATATATATATATATATATATATATATATATTATATTTATATATATATATATATAGATAGATAGATAGATAGATATATATATATATATATATATATATATATATATATATATATATATATATATATATATATATATATATATATATATATATATATATATATATATATATATATATATATATATATATATATATATAATAGTAACACAAAACCTAAAGATCGCATCGTTATAGCATGTTTTACACGTTGCCGATTTTTAAATGATATTTTTAAAGTATGTTTAATATACACTATTCAAAATTTTGTTCTTGGTTTAACTATAAGAATAGTCCCTAGTTACGGAAATGTTTCACCATATTTTTAGCATTCGATTGAACCATTTTTCAGGTTTTCGAGACAAAAGCCTAAGAAATGGTGAAACATTTCACCATACAACCGTTGCAGCTAAAAGGAACCATACTTCTTGTTAAACCAAGCATCACAATTTTAACAGTGTAATAAAAAGTCAGAGAGCTTTCAAATACGTAAAATAAATAATTAGTTATTTTACAGAACCCAGTTCCAAGTATCTCCTTTAAAAAAACAAAATTCCATCTACTTGTGGTAGCTTGTCATATGCTGTTAATTTTCTACTTTGGCCTAATTTTTTTTAGATTTATATTATTGATACAAAAATAAATTCTAAAATTATAAGAACTGAACCTTAGATAAAATATGTGTATGGTAAATATCTTTATAGCATAGATAAAATACCCAGCGGAGAATATTCCCCATTCTATTTTGACAGAAAAAACTATCTAAAAAATTTTAGAATCTTCAAGAACTAGGTTCCGGGTATCCCACAAAAGTTCAAACAAGACACCATACATCTACCTGTAGTACCTCGTCTAATGCTTTTCGAATCCAACCATGACCGAATTTTTTTATGCAGGTAAAAAAGCGGGGGGAATTTTTGAATGGTGAAAAGGGGTGAGATGAGGGAAAAGGGTAAGGAAATAACGGAATATAATAGAGCACGAGCTTCCCACACTTAAAGAAAGAATATGCTTCCGTATTTTCTTGGATTGATATTTAAGTAAGAAGAAGTCAACTACGAGAAATAGGGTAACAAAATACTGTATTGTAACATAACATAACAATAAAAGTGCTCCCAATACTGTATAGTAACTGATAAATGTTTGTTCAGTATAAACAATTAAGGGGGAATGGGCGCGCTGGATCGCGGGTCTCCAAACTCAAGTGCCTCAGTGTTAATCCAATGGGGAAAAACTATTTTCTCTGCCACATTTCTCCGGCTGAATTGAATATTTTTACAAACGTTTTTTTTTTTTAAATAATAAATGTAGATAACTAACAGGTCTCTATCTTCCCACTGTTTGAAATTGCTTCGAATATTTTGTGTAAAATTATTTATTGAAAATTAAAAAAAAAATATTCGAACCAATTTCAAAAAGTGGGAAGGTCGGGACCTGTAAGTCTGCTACATTATCACACAAAAAAAATCCGCTTGCAAAAATATTCAATACAGCCGGAGAAATGTGGCAGAGAAAATATTTTTTTCTCCATAGGATTAACACTGATGCACTCTGCTTTGGAGACCCCCGGTCCAGCGCGCCCATTCCCCCTTATTAACGGCGAATGTAGATCGGATGATGATTGGCTTAAGAAAATTATGTTGGACTGTTGGTTTCTTTTAAAAGCCTTAGTGAATGATAGATACTAAAAATTTACTGCACTATATATTCGAAAGATAATTAACATAAATAACAGAAGAGTACATAAAATTTAACACGAACAAAAGTATAGAATCAAGTATAGAACAAAAGTATATACGCCGCATATAAACTTTGATATCCGGCTTATTTATAACTATTCATCTGTGTTGGATATCATGCTTTTGTTCTGTCCAAAAAAAAAAAATTACTAAGGATGAGGCCCAACAAAGACGAACAGAAATCGATAGGAAGTGTGGAATATTTTCTAAAATTCAAATTTGCAAAACTTTGGATACCTTTTAGTTCTACTGTTCTAACATGTTTATACTAGAAAAATAAAACAAGTCCTTCTTGATTATACTTTTAGTAAGAGTATGTTTTGCATATTTTAAGCAGGAACCTGTAATTATAAATTTAGGATGTTATGGTTACCCCAATTAATACTTTAAAAAACTGCCATTATGTTTCAACGATTCCATATTTTTTTTATTTTTAAAAATCCTAAAATTAAAATCTTTCAGTTAGATTTGTAAACAAAAGCTGTCTATTAAAGAGGGTTAAATAAAATTTTTATTATTTATTGCATTCACAACAACTTAGACTATGTATCAGTGTTACTTAGTTACTTACAGTTTGATATTAGCGAGAATATTAAACTATCCAGCCTCAATATATAACTTCGGTAATACCTAATTAATATAATAGAGAATGATACGATAATTTTTATTTCATTATCCACTCAATACCATTTTAAATTCCATTACCAAATAGACACATTGCAATGTTTTGTTTATTTTTTTTATTTCACTATTTATTGAAAAGTTCACCAATTATCCTGTTACAATGTCATAACCGCATTAAAAATATTAGCTTTTATAACATATATTAAGGTGACTTTCTAACTACTGCAAATTCAGCAATCATTATAAATTTCATACCTTTTTGCTATTGAAAAGGTTAAGAGATTTAGTAAATGAAGCACTTATACACGAAAATGTATTTAAAAGGCGATTGCGAAAAACTACTTTAGCTTCTTTGAAGCCCTAATATTCTTAAATAGAATTAGAAATACTTAATTTCCTTACTTAAATGCAATGTAGTAATAGATAAATTGCCTGAAACAAACCTATGTTTTAACAAGATAATTTAAGTCCTCTAAAACCGAACTTTTAAAACGAAGGCATAAATGTATTTATTTTTATAAACTTTCTCGAAGTATTATTTTCTTTCTTTCTCTTTTTCTCTTCCGTTCAGTTTACATGGAATAAGCATCACTTTTCTACATATGTAGTAATGTTTATTAACTCTGTAAGATACAAGTAAGTGTAAACTTGTTTTCACTGCATGGTATAGAAATTTTAATTCATTATTTTTTTTGTTTAATTTTTGAAGTGACTATTTTAAAAGACTCTAACATACATTATATTTAAGACGTACAATACACAAACAATGTTAAAGACAAAACTTACATACATACAAGTAAGTAAAACAAAAAGTTAAAATATTTTAAGGTGCTATATGATATGCTTTATTTCCTAAAACAATCAGTCCAATTTGACATAAATCTATTTTTACAAAAAGCATGTTTTTTGTCATTACCACTACTATTTTCCAAAAAAGACTTATAAGAAAATTAAAAACTATAAATTGCTATGTTCTAAATTGCGCATGACCGCGGGTCTCCAAAACAAAGTACCTCTGTGTTAAACCAAAGGAGAAAAAAAAATTTCCTTGTGGAATTTTTCGGCTGTAATGAATATTTTTACAAGTTAACTCTATAATCTCATTTTTGTAAATTGGTTTGAATATTTTGTTAAAATTAAAAATATATTCGAACCAATTTCAAATAGTTTGATTATATAGACCTGTTAGAGTCAGCTACATTTATTATATAAAAAAATCTTTTCTAAAAAGATTAAATACATCCGGTGAAATGTAGATTAGAATTTTTTTTTTCTATGTTTGATTAACACAGAGGCACTTCGGTTTAAAGATCCGCGGTCATTCAATCTCATTCGCCGTTAAGAGTTTTGTTTAACCTCTCCACACCCAAGCAAAATGCTACATATATTTTTTTTAAATTAACGCATATTTCAAACAAATAGTTAAGAGTATGTTTCAGAAGAAATTTTTAAAAAATATTGTGTTTAATATGCGCTGAGGTGCACATCAATTTTTTTGGAATTTTTGGTTTAAAGCGCTAAAAATACACTTATTTTGTTCTATGAATGCACAAACAAGCTCTGTCAGTTTTTTGTAATTAATAACCTATTCTAATATTCTTTTTTTCCCATCCTCCGTTTTATTAATTTACCGCTGAAAAAACTCAGTTTCATGCAAGACCTCCGAAATCATGCTTGATCCTCGTGTTACGTCATTTTTTAATACAAATAAACGACTGTTGCTTGTAGGCTGCTTCGATATCGGTATTTTTGAGACGCATAGACATTTATGCTTATGCTAGGAAAGTTAGTATTAAGAAAAACTGTAAATTGACTTCTGATGTGAATTCTACAAAGGTCCACGTACACGGTAAAAAAATATCTGTTTTTACAAAAAACAATGTAAACGGGTGTGTGCCAGAAAAATGTTATATAATTTACAGAAAAAACTAATTTTTTTATATATGTTTACTATGTTTATATGTGTCACCTATGGCGTGAAAACGTTGTAGAAAAATTTTATGAAAAGAAGTATACATTTTATACCGAATTGCTCCGCATCAACCGACATGCTGCGAAATTCAAAGAGCACCTCCTTAAAAATATTGGCTTGTCCACATTGAGACGCTTGCATCAACAACTTTTGAACTAAGGTTTGACTGGATTAAATCAAAGTCGCCCTAGAGCTGCATGTTCTTTTCTTGCTAAGACGAATGCCAGAGCAAACGGATATTTTTTCCAAACCTTTTTTTTTCTTAAAAAGCACGCTTCGGGATACTAAACCGACTTTTTGGCATCTTGAGTAAATATTAGGTAAAAAAAGCTTCAAAGTAAACACGTAATCAACAACTATACTTTTAACACAATAAACAAAATGCATAGTAATAAATATGTACAAAAAAAATAGATACATATAAAAGTAGTCGTTGAACTACCTAAGGAGACAATCAACGACCACGAACATAAGATGTTTTTTCTCCCCTATAAGTCACGTTGTGCAACCTTCACAACGCAACTTCTACCCCATAAACCATCCCAATAACTGTAATAAAATATAAAAAAAACTTAAACAATAAACCTATAAATTAGCAAAAAACTAAAAAAAAATAAACATACCTAGTAGCCGCAAAAAATCAAAAATAGTTGGCACAAACTGAATTACTGAATTTAAAATTCGAAGAGCAGGCAACAAGAGCTTAGCAATCAAAATAGTTGCCACCAAAAGACAAATATTCGTAAAAAGTAGTAGAAAATGTGTAATTATTCAGAAATACAAAAACCAATATTTTCGATAAATTTTATATTATATTTACTTGTGAACCTGATGAATTCTTGCAGTTCATATTCTTGCAATCATAAATAAAGTTGAGATGATTTTGATTATCTTAATATATAACGTCAAAGGTGAGGAAGAACGTAGATAATGTACTTTAAAATCGTAATAAGCGAAATTTTGAGTTCTGATAATCTATTTAATCATTTGATAAGTACTAAAGTATTTTCAAACAAAAGCATAAAACAGAATCTTCCAGTAAATTATTCTTTCAACAATTTCTACAATTTTGTTACCTCGACTTAGTTACGGACATTTAATTCAATGATCCGTTATATCGGCTCTCGCATAAAACTCCAAACCAATTTCCGTTAATCTGTAGACTATTACAACCTTGAAGTGCTTCGCTAAACAAAAGAAACCTATAGCAATTAAGTAAAATCCAATTAACAAAAGACAAATTCAAGAACACAATTACTTGAAATCCGAATGAAAACGACTTAAACTGAGAAAAGTTTTCGCGAGGCAATAATCAGGCTAAAATAGGCTCGTCTTCTTATGTTAATGCAACGATTCGCACAACCAGCTTAATGATATCTATTGTCGAGGCATGCAAATGCCTCTTGAAACAATCCCATTAATTGATCTAGTCTTAAAGAAACGGCATTTTGCTGCAGTACCAAAATGATATGAAATTGTAGTATCAAAATGGTATGGGCTAGGGTATCAAAATGGGCAGTTATAAAAGTTCGGCCCTAGGTAAAGTTTTATCCTAGCAATTTAGGAGTTAATTGTAGGATGCCTTTGTATAACAAAAGTGTATGTGCGAATTTTCTGATTTCGAAAGCTTGTAACGAATTCAGTATTGAATATCATATGTATTAGTCAGATTGTTGTTTGACAAGACTTCACATGCCATAATTGATTATACTCTATAAAAAAGAACATTGTTTAGAGTGTTTCAGGTGATGTATTTCTTTTCAGCTTTCATTCTTGCGATTTCTTCGATTGATGCTGCGACTGGTGTTCTGTTACCACGCGACATCGATTCAACAATCGAGGATTTAGAATCATTCAGCGTTTCTGTTGCCACTCATGATCTAAAACATGCCCATTTGTTGCTGTCTAAAAATAAAAAAGACTATTATTTAATAATTTATTTGGCTGATTTCTTTACTGTAAGTTAAAACATCATCAATACCACGTCCACACGGAATTGTACGTGAAAAAATATAGTTAACTGACAAAGTGGCTTTCTCAGTTTAAATCACTATAGTATTTAAGATTGACCATTTGAAAAACACAAAGGTTAAAGTGATATGTAAAACAAATGCGGATAAATAATTACAAAATTTTCTGTAATTCCATCTTGCAATAGACAGACACGTTAAACTTCCAAAGACTTTCCTAATTTGGCCGATCTGCCAATTTTTATGCAATATGACACAAAATATACTTACAACTATATTTCTACTTCGGTACAAATTTTGAGTAAAAAAAATCTTTGAAACCCAACCAATAAAAAACAATTCTTAACTGTTTTTTTTCTGGGCTTAAAACGATTGAATGAGTATTGTTTTGGCGTGAATACGATTACACATTACTTTTCATTTTCAACAAAAACACCAGATACAGGTATGTAATGCCAAGTGCTAGAGACGATTCACAATTAAAAATAATCACCCCTGGCCAAGTGGAATGACAAGCGAGATTAATGACTTGTAAAACACATAAATGTTAATTTTTAAAAGATTCCTGTTATTTTGTTGCACAGCTATGAGAACGCGTCCTTAAACTAATTATGCAAATTGTGCTGCAAAAGAAGATGCTTATCTCCCCTGCTGAAAATTTGCTGTTAGATATAAACTCTTAATAGGAAATAAAGACCGAAATCTGGACGGTAACAGAAAAAGGGCAGATGTTCTACATTCTAAAGCATTGCATATCTGCCTTTTTCCACTAAGATGTAGAATTGTTGAGAGTATCTTTGGTTTGTTGAGAGTTTCTTTGGAGAAAACTGCCATCAGAAATTGGGCAGATGTCCTAGCATATTACATCGGATCTGTTACAACGGTTCTATAGTCCAACTGATCTATGTAAATGTAAAGTTGATTAAAAAATTGTGGATTAAAATCGTACAAAAACTGCCAACAGAAAAAGAGCAGCTGACGCATATGCACCTAGGTCTATTTTCTACTGAGCTCAAGAAATGCAAAGCGGTTAAATGTTTTTCGTAAGTTGATATCACTAAACTCAAGAATAAATTAGTGATTCATTATAATGCAATTAGTTTATAATTAATTTAGTTACATTAATCTATGGAAAAGCAAGTGTTTAAATGTTTCTAAGATTTATAGATAGTTTAAATGTTACGTCCACATTTACTTCCTAATTTTGTCTAAATAACACTATAATATTTAAACTCATGTATTGATAAATGATAAAGATACAAAATGTTATCAAAGGCACTAGTCATAAATTCGTTATTCATTTTTTTAAAAAAAATTATGATTACACAATGATTATTTAACCATGATTATTAAAATGATTTAAAGACTTTTGTTTTAACCATGATTATTAAAATTGACTTTCCGATGTTATATTAAAATGTTCAAACATCGTATCACTACTATTAATTTTATTAATTAGTTGGTCAAGTTTTCATTACGCTTAGTTTAGATATGATGTTTCATATCTTCAAACGTGACTTTTTAGATGATTTTCAGAGCTATTAAGGTTTAAACATTCATGTTCTAAACTGAGAAAAAAGGGTGCAGTATCGGCAAAAAAAATTTCCCTTGCAATTGGGGGGGGGGGGGGGGCATTAGATCTTTTTGGCTGTTCTATTCTTGCTGTAACCCCCAAAAATTTTATAGATACAGAAACAAACTAAAACTTTAGCAAAAGTTGGTATTAAAGTGACGAATAAATTCATTTTTGATTTGTCGCAATTCATAAAATTTTAAAAGATTTTAACGCACGTATTAAATTTAATAGGAATAAGCTAAACAATATTACAATTGCTTTCTTCTCATTTATATCTTTATGGTTATGGATGTTTGTGAGAAATCAAATACGGGTTTGTTGAATGATATTTCATAAATGTAAAAAAAATCGCTAAAACCGTTCATCAACAAATACCATAACTATCCTTCCAAATGCAGTACTTTTTTATTCTATTATTTTAATAATGCCGTGCTTTTGCAAATTTAATTCCGTTTATTGAAAATTGTGCAAGTACAGGTTATATCAGGTATAATTTCTGAGAAAAAAAAGGGTATTAATAAACTAAGCCATAAGATATAAAAAGTACCTATACCACGCGTACAAATTTAAGTGGTATTTTATTAAATTTTAGTACTCAATATTAATAGTATATCATCAATATTCAAAAGTTAACAACCATTTTTTTCTCTGAAACACGAAATGTCTACTAAACTTTCATATTGGTTGCAATCGTTAAGTATTTTGTAAAGAAAAGGTATTATAGTCATTTTTGTAGATACTGTGGTTGACCTCCTTCCTAGGGAAAGAGCTGTGTTAGTTACGGCTCCAACTCTTGTACATAACAGTGAAATTTAAATTTAATTGAACTATCCGACAGCTTCGAAATGTTCATTTACATAGAAATCTATTAAGAAAGTGTTCAAATATTTACTTTAGAATATATTGGTTTTTAAATAATAATTTAAAAATAAAAGTGGTATATAATGCAAGGTTTTCAAATTCTTTTGTTGTGATAGGCACTAATGTTGTACAGGTGTTTAGTTTTTAAACATATAATTTTAAACATTCTTTTGCAACAATTATAAATTGCAATTTTATAAAATTTGATGAAACCTAAGCAAACTTAGGAAACAGTTTGCACAACTTTAAAATACAAATTAAAAATTTCGATGATAGAAGATGTTTCGAAGTTATCACAAGCCCAGCAACAAATCAATAAATAAGCTGAACAAAAATGAAACTTAGTAACAATTCGTAAATTCCCATCCCCAACTTGTACAGGCCCACTTGTAAGCTTAATTTAGAGGAGACAATACCAAAATATTTGAATATGATTAATTTTTCTTTAAATTTTATTAATCAACTCTTTTTAAACTTTGTTATTAAGTTTCAGAATTGTATCAAGTCAGGAAAAATTTATGAAGCATTTTTTGGTTGTCTCGTATTCTCATTAGCCTAACAGGCAGCACCTCTAAGCGATGGATCCAACAAAACTCTTAAATATATTAAGCAATAAGGTGGCTATTGTTGAAGAATCTGAGTACATTGGGACATTTCGTTAAATGTGTGTAGTCCAATGTCCTGATATAATTTAAAGTTGCGCTTAGTACCAGCTAAGGTATCAGTCTCGGCACAATACCACTGTTTAAATTGTCCCCCTACACTCTTAAAACAAAAGAGTGAATTTTTCACTCAAAAAAAGAGCGAAATATATTTCAACAACAATCAATCCTTCTGAGTGTTTTTTCGCTCAAAAAGAGTGAATTTTTCACTCAAAAAAAGAGCGAAATATATTTCAACAACAATCAATCCTTCTGAGTGATTTTTCGCTCAAAAAAGAACACTTTGTGGAAAAAGAGGAATTTTTGAATCACTCTTCAAACGAGTGAAATACAATTCACTCTTTTTCGTAGTGAATTTCATTTTGTCTTTTGAAAGAGCGATTTTAAAACCTTGCCATTGGTCCAATTTTTTCACGTGATGCGAGCCGGTGGGGTTCTTTGAAGAAGTCGTCCGCGCCATCTTGTTTGCAACGGAATAGGCGATTTCTTCTTGTTTTTATAATTTTGTTTATTTTTTTTTAAATTGTGTTAGTTTTTTTTCTTGTTTCTTTATGGCCAAATGTTTTATGTTTCTTTTTTTGGCAGCAGTGAGGAATTTTCGCAATAAAAAAAAAAGACTGAAAGAAGATAGAATCATGTAAACAAACCACTTGGTAAGTTCTGTTTTATTCTGATTATTCATGTTATTTATTTTGAAACTCGGACTAGCTAATTCTAAATTCGATCAGTTTGATACATATATTAATAATAGTGTGCATAATTTTTCAAGCATTTAGAGTATGTTTAAGCAAGCATTAGTACAATAATATATAGAAACATTAATGTAGTAACTTTATCGTTTAAAATAACCAGGCATGCATGTACATGCCAGTAATCTTTAATTATTGTTATTATGTAGTGAATATAGGAACACACACAATCTTCCTTTCTAATTAATTAAACTGTATTTCTTAAAACAGTGTACAGGTTTACTGATATTAGCGTTATATAATGCTATGTTGTGCAACAGTTTTATTCAGTATTATTATATATTTCAGTATTTTTATTAAATGTTTAGCTAACTACTTCTCTATTTGGTTAACAACTGAATCTTTGACATGCTACTCTAACATTTATTATTGAATTACTTAATTTGAATTGGTAGTCATTGTCTTCCCTGAAAATAACACCTCAGGGCCTTGTCATTATGAAAAAGTACACTGCAAATTCATTAAACACTTTTGCAAACACTGATAACCAAAACCTAAACTTCAATTGTATTGAGATTGAGAATGTGGTAGGAGTGCGTTGTGTAAGAAATAAAAGGTCGGATTGTAAAGTGTTGTTGAAAGTTACAAGGATAGAAAATGTGGGTTAAATCCTAGTTTCGGTATACGGCGACTTTTTCGGAACGTTGGCGACAAAAAAAAGGCGATAAATAATTCTAATCTGGCAACAGTTGTTTGACTTCGCGGTTTCCGAGTAGCATCGTCTAATCACGCGTCGCTACGCGATGTTTTCTCGCCAACAAGTTTGGCGAGAAATAAAAAGTCGCCGTATACCGAAACTAGGAATTAACCAAAATGTGTTTAAATAGTGCTTCTATCTATGTTTAGGAACCCATTCAGCACATTTGGCTGCGTTACATCTCTTCATAGAGGTTAGAATTAGACAGTTAAAAAAAAGTCAACAAAATGAGCACAGGGTTAGGGTTAATGTGAGCTATTGTCACACTAGAGGTACATGAGGGCTATTGGCGACAGGCATCATAATTTAAAACCACAGTCAAATAACGAGCAAACTCCTTACTAGGTACCCAACATAACTTTTAAGGGCAACATCCTATGCTGATTTGGACTTTGATTTCTAATATTTTAAACATGCATTCCTCTACACAGGGTATTATTCGGGGGACATTTTTGTTGTTGCACAGGCCGTTTTTAGGTCGGTAGTTATTTCGGCGATGCCTGTACCTGGGACATTCAGTATGCAAGACGAACACCAAAACTGACTGGGCTCCCCAGCCCTAAATTAGCGTAGATCCTGCTACTGGAATCTTACGAAAAGCATGTTGGGAAAATCATCTTTATACTTTAGTTGATTTTTTTTTCAGTCTGTATTTTGTGGTTAGAATGCATCCTGAATTAAGATTTTTTTTTTATAAAATGGCCAGTATAAATAATTATTTGGTACAAAACTTTTGTATTTGTCATTTTGTAATCGACTTTGAAGAAGTTGAATACGTTGATGGAATCATAACCCGTTAAGCAATTTTGGGCAGCCTGAAACGTTATACCAGGTCTGAATGGTAAGAAATTCATAATTGAGGACCTAAAGTGTTCTTCCCAGGTCTGGGCATCTCCAAAATAATTGCAGATCTATAAACATCCTGTGCAGCCAAAAATGTCTGAAGAATAGTACCCCGTGTAGATTAGGTGCACTTTAAATACCCTCCAAAGTCCCGACGCTTTGTACGATGTCGTCATTAACGGTTGCGTTGGGTGCCTACTCCGGTGTCGCCTCGTCACCTGACTGTAGTTCTAAATTACGACGCCCGTCGGCAATAGCCGTCGTCTAGCTCTTGTGCGACAATAATTCAAACTTAATTAAATTCAAACATTAAATAGATTAATGCATTAGATCTGTTTTTATATATTCAATATTATCTTAAAACTTTCTAGTTATGTGCTGTTTGTTACTTCAGTTTTGCATTTAATTCATCAAATGGAATTACGAGAAAGAGAGGTTCCTCTGAATGGAGATGGTAAATACTTTTAATTATTTATGCCAATGTAATTAATTAAGTCTATAATTGATGGTATTTAGACATTGCGGCTGTGTAACACACACAATTGAGCAAACCTCATTAATGTGACACGTAATTGAATTACTGTTCATTCTATTGTAGTGGCATCTCATCATATGCATTGACATGTATTTTAAATAATTAAACCAAAAAATATGCAACACTGAAGTCTGCATATCCAATTCCAAAGTAAACTGATAGTTTCTAGGTTTTAAAAATCTGTTTTTTTTTAATGTTTTACCTCATTTATTCATATTTATTTTTTCCTCTCCACTTTCTTAGAAAACTTTTGTGCTTAGCTAATGCTAGCAGATTTGTTGCCAGTTACAGGCTTCAGAAATAAGAGAAGGGTATTTTTTTCATGATCTTATTGACGAATTGCATCTGATCGCTGTGAATAGTAGTAGTCAAAAATTCCTGGTTTGAGATAATCAACTTTTAGGTTTAACAATTTTCCAGCTTTATAATCGGTAGACATTGTAAGTCAGCAAACTGTGTATGTATGCTCTACACAATTTCTGAATGACTTAAGGTTGCCTGATCTTTACTTTGATCTACATTCCACCCATTCAATAACAAAAAAAGGCAAATAGGACTTGTAATATAATCACACTCTTTTTATAATATGATATTGTTGATCTTTGTTTAATCAATGTATTTTTCCTTCATAATTGTTAAATGTAATTTTTCTGTAGGTTTCTGGCAGTCAAAGTTTGGTACCCATGTTTCCTCTGATGCACTCATTTGATTTATTAAAGTATGTCTTTTTAAATTGGTTTACTTTTGATAATAGTTTACATATTTAAAAAATTGTTTGGAAGCTTTAATGAGTAGTCAGTGATGTATTGTATTGTTTGTGTAAAATCAGTGATGTGTAAATATGCATATCACGAAAATGCAAAAATGAGAAGTTTTAAATCTTGCAATAAAAGTACTTAATTTTGACATATTCACTATAATTTAATGTTTTATTAGTTCCAGGGATTGGAGTAACGCGTTACTTGTAACAGTTACTTTATTTAGGTAACGT